>JABUQX010084370.1:0-7500 GCA_015478945.1 Trachelipus rathkii
ATTTATATGAGGATTATATATATATAGTAATATATATATAAAGTTATATATATATATATATATATATATAGTATTAATATATTATATAATTAGTATAGTTTATTTATATATATATAATTATTTTTATATATAATATATATTATATTTTTACACTCCTGTATTTCTATATATATGAAAAAGTAGTTTTTAAATATAGTATATATATATATATATATATATTATATAGTTATATATATATATATAATATATTATATAATATTATATAATAGGTTATATTTAGATATATAAATGTTCGTCTCTCTTCTCCTTCTCTCTCTTCATCTCTCTCGTCTCGTTCTCGTCCCCTCTCATCTCTCGTCTCTCTTCCTCTCTCTCTCTCGAAAGAGTAAATAGACACACTCACTCAGTATATATATATATAGTATTATATAATATTTATATATATATATATATATTATTATATATTATTAGTATATATATATTATATATTATATATATATATATATGATATATATATAAGTTATATATATATTGTATATAGTATTGATTCGGATGAATGGAGGAAAAATAAAAAGTGCAAAAAAATAAAAAAAATAAAAATGGTGTAATTTTTCTATTTTTCACGAACTAAAAAAAATGTTGCGTGAAGAAATTGACCATAGCTTCAAAATAAAAAAAAAGGCCCTTTTTTTTTTTTTTTTTTTTTTTTTTTTTTTTTTTTTTTTGTAACAGACCATTTTTTCGGAATCTTTGTATAGTTTAAGTTTCAAGTCATTTCGAAAAAATTGTAAGATGTGAACTCAAAATGATAAAACATACTTTTCCAAGAAAATGAAAATTGAATGTAAATCAACAGACACAGAAATACGACAAAAATCGAAGTTTTAGGGGTCAGAAAAAGAGAAACTCAAGCAATTCCTGCAACCCGCCCGCCTGCATTGCCTATGCTACCGACTTCTCAAATAATCCAAAAGCAGCCCATGATCCAATTTCCTATTCAAAATGCCCATCAACGAACCATAGCTCGAGTACTTGTTTTCAAATATACAAACAATGATACTCACTGTTTCTCGCGATTAAAAGACTTGGGGAGCATTTCTGCAAGTACTTTTTGTCTTATACCCTCCCGATGAGATCGCCAAACTCTACGAAAGTGGCCCGCATCTATGTTCCCTAATCTGTCTCCCACCTTTACTCAATTTCTTCCTGAAAAAGATGTTCCTAAACACAAAGAAAATATTAATCGCCAAGATAAAGATTATTCGCTAAAATACAAAACATCCGTAATTTCTAAAGCAACACACTTCCCATGACTGTAAAAAACTGCTAACTCAGAAGGACCTTCTAGTCATTCTGAAGTTAAACAATTAACATCACTTTCAATAGGTTGTACCCAAACAATCACAGCTATTGAACAACCAACCAACACCAACTCTCTGATAGCTTGCAGGAATATTTTCCAGCTTTTCTGAATCTTCCTATAACTCTTCTTTTCTCTCCGAATTTCCTACTTCATTTTTCAACTCGATTCAAAGATTCTATGCCTTGGCGGATAAAATGGATCATAAGTTCCCAATGGAGGATGATGTGGCAATCCATTCTCTCTAATACTCTTGCGTGCTTCCCGTGAGAAATGAATGGAAAACTGTTTCAACCAAACACCGCGAGCACGTCCTAGCGATATAAATCCTTGTGGCTAACGAGAAGGGGATCGCAGAGGTTCCCTCATCTTTACCAAATTGTCCAGTTTTCCAAAAAATCACCTCCACCTGTATACTCACTGAACCAAAGTCTCTAGCGGTCAGACTCCGAACCCAACGGATCCCATATTTGATCAATATCGCAACTCCAACTTCTTTTCAAAAAAAGTGACACTTTTTCCGCCCGGTGTCACCTTCTTGCACTGCCTCCAATGGAAACATTCCCATATTCTCCACCCATTTTTGAATCTGCTTGCTTGGCAGATGCTGATATCGCTTTCATTCCTAAACATGAGCATTTTGGTTGCTCTTCAACTGATCTCATTTCCCTATTTCAGATCGTCAGTATGGCTTTCCGACGTTCGAGATCAACTGGTGGCATTCTTTCCTATCTCACTGATCTTGGTCTTCTGCCCTTAATGGATCATGGGGAAGTCTTGTGTGGTAGCGCTTGACATATCTAAAGCTTTTGACAGGGTATGGCATGACGTCGCTACTCTCTAAGCTACCTTTCTTTGGATTTCTCCTTCTCTTTGCTTACTCTTGTCTAGTTTTTCTTTTCAGATCGTTCCATTTCAGCTCCTGTTGATGAGCAACCTCTTCTCCTTCTTATTAATTGTTGTATTCCTGCAGGGTTCTGTTTTTAAATCTCCAAACTTTATTCCTACTTTTAATCAACGATATCTCCTTAGCTGCACTTCTAACTCTGTTCACTCTTATTCCGATAATTCAACTCTCCATTCTTCCACTCATTTTTAATTGTGCTCCACTCGTTTGAATCTAGAGTTGCCTCTCGTCTACAGCTGGTTCTGATTTCAATTCTTGCCGATTTTGGTCGGATTTCCCGGTGGGGTCACCTCAACTTTGTGAAGTTCAACTCTTTGAAATCTCAACTTCTTCATATCTCTATCTAAATACCTCCAACTTTCCCATCCCTTTGAGTGGCTGCTAAAGCGTCTTACCGCGTAAACAACAAGTAAACATTCCTAGACCTAAACATAAAATAAAGTGAATTGTTCCCTTTGGAGATCTCAGCATCACATCGGTTGCTAAAATGGCCTCAAAAAAGCTGGGAATTCTGTTAGATTGCGTGAATTTTATTCTTCTGCTCAGATACTCCAGTTATATAAAGTTCTTATTCGCCCCTGTATGGCCCGAATACTGTTCCCACATTTGGGGTGGATCCGGTTCCACCCTCCTTTAGGATAGAGTTGAAGCTAGGCTAAGAGGCTTATAAACAGTCCCATACTCTCTGACTCCCTTGACCCTCTTTCTCTGCCCGTCGTGACGTAGGTGCCTTATCTCTTTTCTATATGGGGTATTAACAACGTAGGGGGTGCTCCGAGAATTGAACTCTGCATTCCCTCCACCATGCGTCGCCCTCGTAACACAAGAGGTGCCTTGTTCTCTCATGAAAAATTGTGTGAATATTGGAGACTCAAGGATCACTCGTTGTGTGGTACCTCCTTCTCTTTCCAGCCACATCTGTTTTGTGGAACTCCTTGCCTTTTTTTATTTTCCCTGCAATATTTAATCTTCCTTATTAAGTCCCGAGTCTAGCGCCCACCTGAGGGAATTGCGTTAGGCGAGGGTCAGGGTGGGTTAAACTTTCCATTTAATTTTAAATTTTTTCTTTTTCTTTTAGTATTTTATTTATTTTTTATTTTTTTTTTTTTCCCCCCTCATTTTGAAAAGGGCATTGGCCCTTGAGTGGTGGTATCATTTTAAAAAAAAAAAAAAAAAAAAAAAAAAAAACTACCAACCAAGTCGACAAAATAAGGATGGTCTTGGTTGAACCTCAACTTACTATTTATTTATGGCGAAGCTCCTCCACCAAATTCCACTGAAAACCTCCCCCCCCAACAAAAAAAAACCGGTCGTACAACCCAAATCTCTGTTTGTACGACCTATTCCATACCAACCAGGATTTGTTGCTGCCCTCCTCGTCGAGACTCATGTCCCAGTCTTTCGCCGATAACCTATATAGAAAAAGGTGATAATGATAGGGGAGGTGAAGAAATACTCATTCACAAATCTGTGAATCTTCAAGCTAGACTTTATGCAATAGCAACACGAATTCATCTGTCCACCTACCTTACTGTCTGCTCGAATTTACTTGATCCGAGTAGTGAGTTTACTAAGGGTCGGACTTAAGCTGATCCTTTTAGGAAGCTCCTACTTCCGGTTGTTATACTAGGAACTTTAAACCTTCGCCACCCCTTATGGAGCGACTCTGTGACCTCGTCTAAGTCTAAGATCCTTGCAGATCTTCTAACACCCTTTTCCCTGGAATGCCTTAAGACAGGACTCCCTGCATATGAACGTTTAGATACACACTCTTCATCCTGTATTGATATTTCCCTTTGCTTCCATTCTCTTATGGATCGCTTTACTTGGTCCCGCTTTGATTATTTATACGGCAATGACCATTACCCACAAAAGCCTTAAATGGACATGATCCGAACCCAATGTTAAACTCCCAATTCCATCTGGCTTTATGACTTGAAGTTGAGTTAAGTTCCTTTTTATTCGGGCCATAGCTATCTCTCTTTCTCCCTTCAATAAACGGTTTCCGACTATTGATGACATGCCTTTAACTTTCTTACCAACAAGTTATCAGTCACAAGGCAGCGAAAAGCTTGCATTCCTGCAAACTCCTCACGTAGGCGTTCGCGGCATGCCTCTTAGGGTCCTAAGAGTGTGAGCAATGGCTAACCCGGGATGAAGAAAAACTCTCAACATTACAAAAGAACCCGCGTACCACTCCAAACATGATTATTTTTAAAGCAGCTGCGGCGAGATTTCGTCGAATTAATCGGCAAACATGTAAACAATATTTTCGATTTTATACTTCAACTGTCAACTCACACAACTCCCATTCATCAGTTGTGGAGTTGCACAGAAAATATCTCGCCACTCCAACAGCTCTTCACCCACAGTCCTCTTCGTTATGGGTCTGATATAACCGATACGATCTCTCCTCCTGCAGCTTGTTTGGCAGAGCATTAGGTTTATAGCTTTGCTAGCCATTAGAGTTCTTTCTTCTATCCTAAAGCTTTTCAAAAATTGAGATTAACACTGCACCGCCAGGCTTTTCTTCAGTGAAAGGGGAAATTCATACCTATAATTGTCCTTTTTAAAACTTGCAAGAGTATCAACTGCACTGCGAAACAGCAAAGACGGTGCCCTTTGCCCAGACTTAATTCGTTATTATAATGCTCGTATCATATTCGACTCCTCTGCATCAAAAGAGTTGCTTGCTGGATCTGCATACAGAATCTGGAATCTAATCCTCTTTTCCATCTATTTGGACAACAGCTTTTCTAATCCCTATTTCCAAAATTTGGAAAGATCCAAAGTTGGCGGACAACCAAAGACCAATTTTGCCGACCTGTCATACTTAAAATTATGGAGAAAATGGTTTCAGGCCGCCTTCTCCTTGTTGTGGAGAGTATCCAGGCATTTTCAAACTTCCAGCTTAGTTTCCAGCAAAAATCTTTTTACTGTTGATCCCTTGTTGAAATTGAATTATTTGCATCCTGAGAGCCTTCTCAACTGGTGGGGTGATTCTTAGTGTTTTTTTTTAACCTTGAGAAAGCTTAATTACTCCACGTGGAGACTGGGGTTCTCCTTAAATCTGTCACTTGCTCTGTTCGAGGACAGGCTCCTCTCTTTATTAAATGCCTTCTGTTAGACAGATCCATCCAGGTTCGGTGCTTTTCCTGTTCTATCACGCCACTTTTACTCTGAATGAAGGCTTTCCGCAGGGCAGTCCCTCTAAGTGTAACTATTATATGCTCTCAGGATTTCCAAAAGACATCGTAAGCTTCTTTCCCCATGCGATGGTCAAATTTTCCTCTCTATTGTTGGTGACCTGGCGCTATATATATGCTGATGCTAAGGGCTGCCATTTTTCTTGAAAGGCAACTTCAAACGGCTAGTTAAGAATATTTCACAATGGGGTAATTCCCATGGTTTTATTTTCTCACCCCACACAAAAACCTCAGCAGTAAACAATTTTAAGAAAAAAGGAATCCGAAAGAACCTACCACCTCCTCCTGCGAACCTAAACCTTAATATTTTTTTCCTTTTTTTTAACAGTTGTCACCACCACTCACGGGCAGAGCCCTATTCAAGGAGGGGGTGTTGCACGCTAAAATTTCATCCGCTAGCGCAAATAATGGTTTACCCATTACTGTAGCTTCACAAGTCAAATTTCTAGGACTAATTCTAGATGACCACCTAACATATGCACATCACATTAAACCTCCCTGAAAACGACTTGTCATTGCATGATTGACCTATTAAGTCATCTCGCTCAAAATCTTGGGGTACTGATAGCAAGCCCCATTTACGTCTCCACACCACCCTAATCTGATCCAAGCTGGATTATGGCTGCATAGTATATAGCCAGGACTCCTCAACTCTATTACACCTGTTAGATCCCATCCAAAACGAGGTGATCCGTATCTCCATTGGAGCCTTCCGATCGTCCCCCCAGGTGAGCCTTGAAGTGGAATTCAATATGATGCAACTCTCTCTTCGAAGGAAATACATCATATGCACAATCCTCGCTTTCAAAACCCAATACCATCTGCTTTAACACCGATTCTGTGAGAGATACCTCAGAATCCTCTTTACTGGACATTTGAAAACACAGTTTATAATATCCTTAACTTCCTCAACATCCCTTTGATAAAGGTGCTGCGGTTCTTTAATGATGAAGGGTATGCACCTTGGCTATTCCCTGCTCCCTCCATTTGCCTGGTCCTGATTTCTCTCTCCAAATATAGCCACCCCGATGCCTTGTTAAAGGCATCATTCCTGACTCATTCCGCAGTTCACGGTGGATTTACTCCAATGTTTACTGACGGATCTAAACTGACGCCCCCAGGTGCTTAAAAGCCAAAATATCAAAAATGGTATGGCGCTGTAATACAATTTCTTCGGCTGCTCCATCTCGTAAGAAACAAAATTATATCTATGTTAATATCTCCTCTCAACGTAAGGAGTAGCTAGCAGCGAAATCGCTGACAGGAAGACCAAAATGGCAGGCTCTTCTTTTTAGAGCTGTTATAGGTACCTCCAGGATGCCATTTACGATAAGGTAGCCTCCCAATCACTGATTATTATCCTACTCTCCGACAAAGGTTTCCGATCTTATTAGCAAGAGTGCTGGACGAATGATCAGGCGAGGGGAGAAACTTAAAAAATATAAAATCGGACATTGGTGAGTGGTCCTGTCATTTCACTGACGGAAGCGCTTGCCTCGAGTGATACTTCCATGCCCTCCGTATTGGCCACACCAGTATCTCTCACAGCCACTTTGACAGTCATGGGACCCTCCTCCCATCTGCAAAATTTTGCCGTCGCCAATACCCCGCAATCTTGTTCCACCATATCTTCATTGGAATTCGTCTTCAACTGAACCCCAATTCACCGTAGTATTTCCCACTTTATGGTCCATAACACCTTCTAAAAGGTTATCCCATATCTTATCTGAATCCTCCCACTTTAACAGTAACTCTATTTCCTCTTATCTTCAAGAACTGAATATTCTTCACAACATATGATTTTGCTATGTAATATTAGGACTATTTATAATGTAAGGACACGAATTAATTAAGATTTTTTATTTTATTTTTTGAAATTCATTTTCATTTCGCCATCCAAATTTTCTTTAACATTTAAAATATGTATGAGCCAGGACCCACCCATGGAGTTGATTATTCAACCCATTGTGGGCGCTTTCTTTGTGGAGCGTGAGTGGATATATATTATATATATATATATATATATA
>JABUQX010084370.1:27500-44757 GCA_015478945.1 Trachelipus rathkii
ATTATTGTATTATATATTATTACTTATTATATTATTATTGTTTTATTATATTATTATTATTATTATTCATATTATTATTATTATTATTATTATTATATTATTAATTGATTATTATTATGTATTCATTATTCTTATTATGTATTATTATTATTACTATTATTATTATTATTATTATTAATTATATATTATTATTATTATTATTTATATTTAGTTATTATTATTTATATTATTGTTATTATTTTATTATTGATTATTATTAAAATTATATTCATTATTATTATTAATTTATATATTATTATTAGTGTCATTAATATTAAATTATTATTTTTATTATTATAAAATTTTTATAATTATTATTATTATCTATTCATATTATTATTCATTATTTATTATTATTACTTATTATTATTATTATATATTATTATTACTATCATGTATATATTATATGAATTATCTATATGTAATTACGACTTAAATAACAAATTTAAATGGTAATTTAATTTAAGTTTATTTTAATAACATTTTTCGTAATTTTTCTAAATTGCTATGCTATTTATAAGTTGCCATTGATCAGTGTTTTTCTATATCAGATTGTCTGTAAGCACTTAACACATTGTTAGGACTACAACTCGAAAACAACTTCGTTAACCTCTGAAACCACTTTATTTCATCAAATTACATATAGTATATATACTGTTATATCATTATATATATTAATATTATATATATATATATATATAATATATATATTATCAATATATTATATTATAATATATAGTATATGATTATATCATATATATATATCCCATTATGCATTATATATATATATATATATATACTATAGATATAGTATATATATACTATATTATATACTATTATATATATATATACGTATCTATATATATATAATATATAATATATAGTATATAGTATATTATAATATATATATATAATATACTAGTATATATACTATATAATATATATTATCATATATTACTATATAAAACTTACTTGTCTTAATCAAGATATACTATATGATATACTATATATTATATATATTTATAATTATCATATATATATATATATATATATTATATTATATTATATATATATATATTTAATATATATATATATATATTATATATATAGTATATATATATATATCTATATATTATGTAGTAGCGAGTGGTGAAACTGGGATAACAAACCCCCTGGACCGTTGACCTTGATCCGACCTTGGACCTCTTTTTTACCTCTGTCCTTTTTTTAAAACATTTTTAGCGCTTCTTTTTCCAGCTTTTTTCGTAACTTTTTCTTATACGTTTGTGTTCTTAATCCAGTGCAAGATTCCCAACTCCGGATGGCATTTTCGGGGATTTTCCCATTGGCAGCCCTGCACATCGAAGGCAAAGACTTGAAAGACCATTTCGGAAGTGTTTAGAGAATTCCAGTCTGTCGCAGCTGCACTTGGAAATGTTTCCATATTTTCAGATTTTGACGTTTGAATCGTCAAACTCTAGGGTTTTTAAAGTCGGTGAGACCGAATTTAAGGTCTGGAAGACCGGAATTCCGAGGTTGCTGATGCGCTTGCACCTCAGAGGATTGTTAGCCCCAAGGGGGCGGGGCCCAACGTAAGGCGGCTTTTCGTTCCTAGAAGGTTTAAGTGATCGATTAGATGTCATTTTTGATGGTTCAAATCGAGTTCATCGTCGATCGATTTATCCCATAAGGTTAACTCGCTTTCTAAATCTGCTCTGTTTGTCAATTTAGCACGAAAATGTAATTCGCAAAGAAATAAGTACAATAATATCATTCGATTAATCGCTGTAGTATTCACGTCCGGGTATTAGCACCCTTTTTTCGGATATAAAAGGGAATGAGAGTGTATAGGTCTGATAACTTGCGAAATATATCTAATAATGGGATAAGGACATACTCCGTGTAATTTTCAAGTCGCTGTACGGATTGTATCTATAGAGGGGGCGCCCGAAGCGATGGGGTGAAATATAAGCTACGGCGCCCTTCGTGTGTGTATGTGGTGATGCAAAGTTGGCTTAACGTTTCACGATGAGGCGGTGAAGTCCAGGCGAGTTTAAGTGACCGTAGTTACGCGCCTAGGGCGGTGCTGGCACCTGGCGCAACGGCATATTGTCAATTCGTCCTGAAACACATGTTAGGCTTAACGGTATCCGGAGTAAAATTTGGATGTGGAGCTCATATGTATGACCGTAATGCTCGTGGAGACGACGATTAGCGTCTCTCTGCGTCCCCGGCCCGCAAGGGGTGGGGGACGCGTGCCTCCCGCGTACAAATAAATTAAAAATCTGATCGTAGATCAGACTGAAATTGGAGAAAGGTTGAAGGATGGCTGAAAGTCGGAGACGGGAGTCAGGAGAACGGAGACGGAGTTGAATGTCGGAATTAAGCGAGACTGGATGTCGGAGTTGGCGTTCCGTTTCGGCGTTCAAGCGGACCCACGATGGGGGGTCCCTTCCCTGATAAAAAGAAGAACGAATGACAAATCAAGCAAAGGAAGATGGAAGAAGGAAGAAGAAGTAAAAGAAGAAGAAAGGGAAGAAGGAAGAAAGGAAGAAACGGAGGATAGGAGAAGGAAGGAAGATAATGAGGCAAGGATTTCAGGAAAATCGGTAGCTGGCACCGGTGCTGAAGCCGGTGCGTTGCCGACATGTGATGTATTTATATAATTACTAAAGATCACGTATAACACACCTACATTTTTTTGATAACATTATCGTAAAAAAAATTTGCACCATTCACAGATTAACCTTTATTTTTCTAGAAGCGTTGAACACTAACATTTCTTTTTTCAAATCTCGTTTTGTTTTTAATTATCTTTTAACTTAATAATATTTTTTTCTAAGTAAAAAAGGTATCTTCATTACTATTTTTTTTTGAAGTTTATTTACATTTATACTTTGTATTTTCAACTTTATTTTTTTTAATCTTTTATTTTTATTTTTATTTCCAATTTATTGTGCTACTTATTTTATTTTTTATTTCTTATCTTTTTTTTTTTCATTTTTTTTTTGATTCTTTTATTTTAAACTTTACATTTTCTGGAACTTTAATTATTTTTGCAATCTCTTTATTTTTAATTCTAAAATTATACTGTTGTTTAACTTTTTTTTATTTTAACTTTTTCATTTTATATTTTCTAAAATTTATTTTTGCATTTACTTTCTTTTTCCTCTGGCTATTTTATAGAAATTAATTATTGTTTTATTTATTGTTAAAAACTTTCTTGTTTTGTTAATTTTTTGAATGCTTCATGATCTTAAGTTGAAACTTTAAGATGTTGAAGATCATACCTTTTTTATAAGTACCAAAGCAATGAATAAACTTTGCAAGACCTATACTTGTATCTTATTTGATTCTATTGATTCAAGTCACATTTTCGAGTGTCCTTTTTTGCGGTAAACCATAACTATAAATCAAGTTCTTTACATACAAATCGATACCGATATATGCTTGACGTACACACAAGGTTTCACATTGAAATAAGCTAACCTTGAATGTCATCTGAACTAGGAAATATGTACAAAGACAAAACCTTACAACTTACAACATAATATATAGCTGGTTAACATTAAAAGTCCCCACACGTTAACACCAAGTAACAGAAACTAACATTACATCTGCAAAAACGTGGGCTTATTCTACTTTTTGAGGCATACATTACATATAACGTTAACGGTACTCTGACACAGGTAGATTTAACAAAAATTACCACAACATTGGTTAATTATCGGTCAACGATTAGCCTAACGTAATAAAGTGTTCATATCAATAAAGCTTAACATGAACTAAGAAAATATGTACAACGACAAACCTGACACCTTTACAGATCGAATAAACTGCTATCTTAACAAAGCCATAGACTTGCAAGTAGTAAGTAACTAACATTTCATGATAAACGTAACCCATCACATCGGCATTACACAGTAATAGTCTTACAAAAACTCAGATCATGTTTCTACGTAACAAATGCAGCGTTCATTTCACCATTGTCATACGTATATTTAACATAACGTCACTAACTGTAACTGAAGTAAAGCCAGTTTTTCATCAAACGTAAGAGGATCTACCAACATTCATTTACTTCGAAGAATACTCAGGGGGGATGCGCCCCTGAAAGGGTTGTGATTCCTCGAGCGGGCATTACCCCGCCGAAGGGGTGTAAGCGGCTCTTGGGCCTCAGTCCGAAGGGCTGAGGCCTTACCCTCCTTCGGAGGGCGTGTACGCCCGCTACACCCCTTCTTCGTAGGAACAGAAGGGGGCAAGACGGAGGACTGTATATATTAAGTAGATAATATTTATATCTATAGTATATATAATACTATATATATACTATTATATATATACTATATATATATATACGTTATATATATAGTATATTACTATATTATATTATATATATATCTATTTATATGTATATATATATATACTATATTATATATATACATAATATAAATATATATATTATCTAGTATATATATATGTTAGGATACCTTACGTTACTTATTTTCTGTCTATATATAATATACGATATATAATATATATATACTATTATATATCATAACTATATATATATATATAAATATAATCTAGTATATATATATTATATAACATAGATATATACATAATTATATATTATTAAATGTACAGCTATTATATATAATTATCATATATTAGTAATATATTATTTATATATATATATAGTATATATATATTATACTATATATATATATATAATATATATATATATATATATATATTATAGTTATGATTTATTCATCTATATATATATATTGTATAAGTTACATAATATATAATATATATTAATATTGTACTTATATTAATAAACATAGTATGATTAATGTATATATCTCCAGCATTTAAGTTAATAAATCCCTCAAAATTCTCGTCAGGAAAGGAAAGCCGCAGTAGGTAATTTACTCGCTGAAAGCAAAACGAAACATGCATATTAATCGAAAATATGAATCATCATTGTTGTTCAAATATTCAACCTTTTAATTATTTAAAGTTCCGAAAATTGAAGTAATAGTATTTTAAAATAACACAATGTGGTTCTTTTATCAATGAAAACAAAGATTTTTTTTTTTTACAAAGACAACATATATTATATACTATATATAATTATATATATATACTTATATATATAATATAATGTATATATATATATATAATATATTATATATATATATTGATATTATATATATTATTATCATAATATTATATCTTTATTTTTAGGGAATTTTGATATATATATTCATACGTATAGTATTATATATTATATATATATAATATATATATATATATTCCCTATATTATATATATATACTATATATTTATATGAATATATATATATATAATATATATTATATATATATATTATAATCTCTATTTAATAGTACTTTATGATATATTATGTATATATATTATATATGAACTATATAGTATATATAATATATATTATACATATATATAGATTATAGTATATATATTTTATACTATATTACTATACAGTCTGATGATTTTAATTCCGTTTTATAGGTATGGTACTATTCGTCTTCTTATTAACAATTCATCTCATAATTGTTAGCTGACCGCTTAGCAACTCTACAACTATTTGATAAGAAATTTATGATATATAAAAAATATACTCTAATAATATATATATATAAAACATAATATATATCATATATATATATATATTATATAGTATAATATAATAATTTATATATATTTTATATCACACATATATTAATATATATATCATATATAATATATTATGTATACTATATATAATATATTATATGACCATATACGATACTTAATATAACTATCTATTATATATATCCTAATACTTATTATATAATTATAGTTATTATTATTACCCCTTCACACCATATATATAAATATAGTATTATATCTATTACCTGATATAAGTATTGAATACATGTTGTAGTATATATTATAGTATATATTTATGAATCTGGAATTTCTATCAAATCCTTATAGAATTGCCTCCCATTTAGCTTTGGTATTAGGCGTCTCCCATGACATTCCCGTGCCTAATGGTCGCTTTCTCTTCTGCGTTCATATCTACGACTAACACCCTCAGATCAATTATTAGACATTACCTTTTCTATCCAATTATATACATGACTTAGATCTACATCTCTTTTAGAGACAACATCTACAGACATCCCTTGTATCCCTTATACCCTATCTTGTCCGGGAGAAAGAATTGGCGCACATTGTATGGTTCGCTTGGTCTCGAGAAGGCGCCTATTGGATGACGGTGGAGTTGGCTTGCTGCCCATCACACTATCTTTTGCCAGGAATGCGAAGCATTGCCTCGGAGAATGGTTCGCCTGATCCGCCGTAAGGGACTTTCCTCTCTTTCGGTGGAAAATGTATGCAATGACTGGGTACATGTAATGTCAGAGGAATAAATGTTTGAGGAGAAGAGGAGATGGATGGTGAAGAATTGTGTTAGATAAGGGCAATATTGATATACTATATATATTATATATATATATATATATATATTATATCATATATAAGTATATATTATATAGTATATATTATACATATATACTATAATATATAATATACTAATATATTTTATATATATATATATATATTAACTATATCTATATATATATATATACTATAATAGTATATTACTATAATATATTAATATAATAGTATATATTATATACTATATATATATCTTTATTATTATATAAATATATATTATTATATATATATATTATATATATTATGATTATAGTCTATATATATATATATATATATATATATAGTAATATATACTATTATATATATATCTATCATTTATATATATTATATATTACTAGTAATATATATACTAGTATATATATATGATAAATATTATGATATATATATAATAATTATAACATATATAATAAAATATATATATATATAATATAATATATTAATAATATATATATATATATATATCAGATATGATAGATATACTTATATTAAAAACTAATATATATTTATATATAGTAATACTATATATAATATATATATATTGACGTAATGTTGAATTCAGAATTAAACTTCATATAGAAAAAAACATATTTATTTTCAGAAAATCATAAATCTTAACTATTCTAATCATCATTTTTTAATTATTATTATATATTTATTATTAATATTATTGATTATTATTATTATATTATGTATATATATATATTGATTTATTATTATGGGATTTAATTATTTATTGTTATTATTTTATTTTATTAATATATTATTATTATTATATTTTATTTATATTATTTCATTACTTATCTATTATTATTTTTATTATTATATTATATTATATTATTATATACTATGATTAATATTTATCTAATTATTATTAATCTATTATTCATATTATTCATTATTATTATTATTATCATAATTATGTATTATTATGATTATGATTATATTTTATATATTTATTTGTTATTATATTTATTAATATTATTATATGATTATTAATTATTATTATTATTATATTAGTTTATTGATGAAATTATCGTATATATTTTATTATATGTATTTATTATTATTATTATTATTATCATTAATATTATTAGTATGATATCATAACAATATACGAATGTGATTACCTAACATTTTAGTAGAAGAAAAGAATGAAAAAGAAACAAATTATCCATACATTATTTTTCGAATATCTAAATTAGTTTATCCTACTTGTTAACTCATTCTTCTGTCTAATTGTATATAAATTTAAATTTGGCTTCGTTCTTTAAAAAAGTTATATTTTGAAATGTCAACGTGAGTGAGATAGCTTGATCGTTTCAGAAGGCAATAATTTGTTTTATTCAAGAATTGTCCTAGAGAAAATTAACGAAAAAATGTTAGGAAGACTTTTATAGGAATTTGGAAAAATGCTTAGTAAATTATTATTATTTCATAAATTATTCATATTATTATTATTTTATTATTAGTAGTATATTTATATTATTATATTTATTATTATATATTTATTATTATTATTATTATTTATATTAATTAATTGGTTATTATTAATTATTTATCTGATAAATGATTATTATGATTATTATTAATGATATATATTATATTATGTATTATTCATATATTATTTTATGATAATTATTATAATATTAATATTTTTCTTTGTTGAAAATAACGAATAGCCTTATGGTATTAAATGTTTATTGCATTTATTAGGGATTTATATTCATGAACTTGTTAATTTGACCATTATTCATGTAGAAATACTTTTGGTATATAGATTATTATCTTGATTTTATATTATAGTCTAATCATAGATTAATAAATAATTAATATATATGTTATTAGTATTATATTTAATTCAATTATTATTGATTTTATTTTTATTATTGATATTTTCATATTATATGATTATATATATTTTATCTATTTATTTATGATAATATGTATTCATTATTATTATTTATTATAGATTATATTATTCTTAATTATTATTATTATAGTATTATATTTATATATTATTATTATATAATTATAGTATCCGAATAGACAAGGTCATATTTTATTTTAATATATACGTACGATTCTAGACAGAATTTAATATAATAAAAATTATAATAAGGACCTTATGAGTTTTATAAATGTGGTGAAAACAATAAAATCTATTAACTGTATTGGTTGTATTAATAAATATATAATATTATAATTATATAAATAAAGGTATAATTTATATAATATATAAAAATATTATTCTAAAATTATTATATATTAATACATATAATTATATATATACATTATAGATATATATAAATTACATTAATATGGTGATGATTAAATTGTTGATCGTGTTTTAAAAATTGAAAATATAATTATATATATATATATATGTTTTATAATTATATTATATATATATAAATTATAAATTATTATATAATTAATAATATAAAGTCACGACTCACGGCATGCCATTCAATGAGAATCTTCTAGTATTCTACACTAGGACTCGAATAGGATTCGATACCCGGCGTCTAGCGAAACACGTGTTAGTTTTGCACGGTAGCGCTATTAGTCAATTTAATATAATATATAGTAGTATTATATATTATTATATATATATATATATATAATTAAATAAGATATAAATATAATATAAAAAAATTCAAAATTACAATACAACTCATATATAAGAGTAAGCCAGTGGTTGAAATTATAATATTTGTAACTTTTAAAATATATATTTGTTTGCCAAAAAAGATATATTAATTAATATATATATATTCTATTAATTATATATATATATATGATATATAATTTAATAATACTTATTAATATATATATAATAGTAATGTTTCAGCATTAAAAAGGTCACAAATAATCGCATGTGTAAAAGGAGTGTTTTCTGCAAACTTAGAGTAATTTTCTCTTAAGCGCTACACGTATTGTGGGGAGAACAAAATCTTCAAAATTAAGTAACGACATATGTAGTAAAATAAAGGACTCAGCCGACTCGAAGGCCATGAGGGCAGATAATAAGTATTCTAGATATTGTTAAATTATGGTTAACTTTGGTCATTTGTGCAAGATACTCCGTGCATTTTGAAATCTAAAATGGTTCATAAATAACCAACAATCTGTATTCTCTAGTCTATAATAAGCCGTTCTATATATTTCAGGTTTAATCTAACAACTTAAATTTCCTGCCAAAATCCCAGATTCATATTAAAAATACTTGATGATTTGATTCTAAAAAAATCGATTTCCTCAACTAACTTCACTCTCGTGATGTCCATTTTGTTCCTCGTGTCCGTACCTTTCCTATCTTTCTTACTAGGAACTATGTATCTCTGAAAATATTACACCTACTACTCTGTTCGCTTGTCCTTCAAATATCGCTAAACCTCACTCTTGAAACTTTCCTCGCACTTTAACAAACTTCAGGATAAACAAAACACATAGCCTTAGGTATGATGGGCCTTACTCTGTCATATCTCACATAACTTTATTATGGAATTGATTGAACAGCTTTTTATTGCTACCACCTCCTTTCACACTTAGTCTTGGTCCGCTAGTGTTGGGTGACTATTTTGTCTCCATCCCGACTATGACCCTACCGATCATGCCTATTTATCACATCTATAACCACTAATTCGAATTTCTATGGAACCTCTAATCTAAATTCACAAACATACTTCGGAAACCTTCTGTCCTGGAAATAGCCCAACTTCTCAAATCGTAGTATCCGTAAACCTACGTTAATCTTCTTACTATGGAGTCTCAGTTACACAACCTAACACAAATTTGGCGATTCTTAATCCCTTTTCTAGAGTCTTTCGTATTTATTTCACTGAGCTAAATTATAATCTCACTACCAAGCAAACTCTACCACAGCAATTCAACCGTTCGTTAAAAAGAAAAAATAACTTTACAAAATTTCAATCTTTACCTACCAAATCCTTCTGAATTAGTCAGAGAACCTGGAAGCAGTACTTTGTGAAATTACCACTCTATTGTCAACTCTTTCTCGTAATACGGCATTTATAAACATCGACACACATTTCTAAACAATCTCGTAATAGTTTTACAAAATCCTGTATAACTGCACCTTTTGCTACATTGGCGAAACTAATGAATTCACTAGACTATAATACACATAAAACAACTTAAATAATCCAAAAGCCTCACTTCACAATACTATACTCAAGTCACAAATACCAGATGAACATGACTATCATACGTATGACCCCTTACATCGCATTATGAGAGTCCCTCGTTCTTAAAAAATATCTGCCAACTATACAACACAAGTGATCTCTTAGAATCCACAGTACAAGTAATTGACATACATCTTTTCAAGAAAAGAAATTTAACAAAAGCATACTAAATATTCCTACTATTTTTAAATTAATATCGTTCCACTTTACAGTGTTTTAATTAAATTTTTGGTCCCATGTCACTCCACACGCTCTGCAGGTATCAGCCGAGATCGAAGCTAAGGCTCACGAATACAGAAGAGTTTTATGATTATCGTAATTAAATTGCGTTGTACACTACCAGGCCCTTTGTCTATATGATTATATATATTATAATATATAATATAATATTTCTATTTATTATATTATATATACTTATTATAAATATATGAATATATTGTGTAAACATGATCAGTTATTAATACACTCAACAATTTGATTAGAATTTGTTTTTGAATTTTTATAAAATGATTCCTTTCAGTATTCCCTTTGTTGTTTAATGCTAAATTAAATTATATTAAAAAATATAAAACTAATAAAATCACTTAATTATATATAATAAGTCTATATACATTCTTAATATAGCTAAGAAAGAGTTTTCAAGAACCCTATAATCATTAAATTTAAGGCAAGAAACATAATTTTTTAATAAACTCTAATAAAATAGAATTTGTAATGATTATTCCTTTAAGCTATAATTAAAAATATTAATATAGTAATATATAACCATCTAGAATTTATTTATTATAATATATTCTATATAATTCTAAATATATATAATATATATATATATATATAATATATATTATAATATATATATATATGTATATAATAAATAATATATATTATAGATATATAAATATAAGTATTATATATATATATATGATAATATATATATTATATATAAATACGAATATATATTTATATTATAATATAAGATATTTATATTATAATATAATATATATATATTATATATCATATACTTTATATATATAATATAATTATATCGAATATATTATATAATATTAATTATACGTATAGGGTTATGTTAATGTGCGACAAGAATCATATGCTATCCTTGCATAATATAAGATATAGTGTCATGACATTTCACCGCCTGAAAACGCCTCGTTCCGATACATGAGGTATAATACGTATTAAACATTAATTACAACAACAGTACTACAGAATGGGGAAAAAGGTAATTAACAAACTCATTTAATTTAATTATAAGAATCATACTTGCCGGAAGAAATCAGCAAATAATAGGACGAAGCATAGTGCTCTAAGGTTAGTAACTCAATGTTAACTGAGCATCCAGCGGTAATCGCCTCTTTTTCGAGCATGTGGATTGGCGGATCGCTACGTCATTTCTGTGTGTGCAAAGTGTCACAAGAGCGTTTTGGCGAGACTAATTCTCGGACTTTCAACTGTTTCGTAAAACCAATGTTCGGTGACCCACAAAAAATCAATGCTTAGTTTGCGACGCGAAGTCACAAGTTGTGTACCTCCTCTGACCTATTACACGGGATAACAGTTTAAATGTAGGAGCAATAACTGTTGAATGATATGTATGTTGCAGCATAATCTTTCCTGTACTGTGTGTAGGATGTCTTATTTGAGAAGTGTCTTCGACATCTTGGAGTTGAATACTTGTGCGACGTCAACGGTGTTTCATAGTAAGTTTTAAACGCTGTCTTAAGACTTACTGGAGAAACGTGTCAAACATAAGTTGATGCGGGTGACACGCATTAGGGTACATTATCTTCATAGAGAGGTGGTTGCTGAAGATCTGTTCGTACGACGGTAAAAAATGCATATGCGAACGATTCATGTGTGTCTTTTGAAATATCGACAATCACTGAAACGCAGACTTGACGCGACATCGGACTATAATGTATATAGAAGCGAGATACGGAACTAGTTAATAACAGGTTCGCGTATATTTGTGCTTATTATTAAGGTTGAGATGTGCACGGACGGGCAATAGAATATTCAGATATTCCATTAGCTATACCTTGGTACTTGAAACAGTATCGTTTGGTGAGATGTTATTGACACATATATCTAATTAATGCAAGGTAATTAAGGCATAACCCTTTATTAATTATAACTATAATATATTCGATATAATAGATTATATATATAATAACTATATATCTTATAAAAAATTATAATTAATAAATATTATATATATATAGTTTATATTAATTAATATATAAGTAAAATAAAATGTATATAAACAAAAAAATGTAGATTGAAAATAAAATCAAGAGAGGAAAATTGATTTCGTGAAGCTTGTTGTCAACTAACGTATTAAAGTCTCTTCAAAAATTAAATTGGTTTTTGATATTATTGTAACTGATTTATATTGTTTTAATTACGTGTCTATATTTGTTTATTTATTTTGCATTCATTTTATTTATTAAAATTATTTTGATGATAAGAAATAATTATGTTTATGCTATGAATATATATATATATAGTTATATTAATATTTTTAAATTCAAAATTTATATATAATATATAATTTATATATAATATTAATTATATATATTATATAGAATTATATATTAATTTAATAATAATATATATATATATATATATTAATTAATTATAAATAAAGTAGATAATTAATATATAGTAGGTACATATTAGAGTATTAGGATAAGGTGAGAATGACAGCTGATTTCCACGTTGATGTGTGAAAGACGAAAGGAGGCAAAGATCGGAAAAGGGGCAGAAACCGATGTCAGAAGTGCATGTTTACATGCACAAGGCGGCTGTGCGACAATTTGCGTTCTATGCCCCCCTTGATTCTATATATACCTAAAAAAAACCCACTCAGCATATACAACACTATTGTGATTTAAAACTAATGAAATTTCTCAGAAAGAAATTATTCGCATTATAAAATTAATAAAATATCAATATTAGAAGACACGTAGAATTTCAAAAAATAGATGGAAGAATTTTATTTCAGTCTTTTAACATAAAAAATAAACAGTGATACAAAGTTTAATATCTTCTCTTATTGCGATGCGTAAGCATGTGATTTCTTAAGTTTCCTTTATTAGCTTTATTCATAAAATAATATTATAGAAGTTATATATTACACTAATTGTAATATGGATTATCTCGACGTTACTCTAAATGTATCATTAATCATATTAAACCTTATCTTTGCTTTCTTCGTGGAAATGTTGGATTTCCTCTGATTAAATATAAGTTTATTTTCTTTAGGATAATCAGATGTCTACGGTGTTTAAAAAAATAAATACTATATTTTTAATGTAATAAGTATAATATAATAATATACATAACGTGTTAAGACATATAAAGCATATAACTAAAACCTGAAAATATCAATATATATATAAAGCTTAAAACAAACTATTAAGATATATAATAATATAATAATATTATATGTAAAATAAATTATATGTTATTTGTGGTTATTAGATCCATAAATAAGTATATCCATTCATAGTAATATAATAATCACACAGGAATATAAGATATATATATATATATATATATATATAAATATATATAATATTATAATAACATATATTTATTTATATATCAATAATATATTGGAAAAGTTTAAGGTGTGAAACCCATTTCCTCTCACAGGTCTTTCACAATCATTTCTACAGTTACAGGAAATTAACTTACGGTCTTTTCGCTTCGGTCAATGGAGTAACTGTATGCAGGCATTAAAGCCAAGCTGGGAACTATGCGTCGGATACAGATCAGAGGAGGGCGGGAAAATTTGTTATGAGCGGACTTGGGTTCATCGATTGGGTATTCAAATAACGTTTATGAGGTATTTGAATTTAAGATGGAATAATTTAAAAGGATGAAATAGATTGCGGAATTAGGTACTATGAAGTACTAAAAGGTCCGTCTGGTCGCAACTTACTTAAGGGATGATTTCAATTAGAGGATAAGTCGCTTATCAGTAGAAGTAAAGCTCGATTGTGGAAGAGGGATCAGGGAGGTTCGGAAGAGTATAAGAGACAGGAAACGTGGAGACAAGGAGTGGGAGTGGGTCGAATCTGTTGCACCGGTTATTTTTAAAGAACACTGAGGTCTATTGGATCCGGTACATAGATGGGGAGGCTGAAGTGGGATGCTTCGTTGAATGGCCTGGGAATGCAACATTATTGCAAAGGACTACGTCTTTTGGTCCAAAGAAATATGCTAATGAAAGAATATGAGGAAAGATCGTTCAGAACTTCTCTCCCAATGTATGGAGATTGATTTTGGGGAATATACGTGTAAAATGGCAATATTGTTGATTTAATTGTATTCCATCTTTTGATCCAGATAGATTTCCTTTATAGGTTGAAACTGTAGGGAACGAAAACAGAAGAAATGTTAGGTAAAGCAACGTGAGATAGAAAGTGAATAAAACTGATCAAATAAGAAATTAGGAAAGAAAGGGTAATATCTTTTCAGCGGAATAGGAGTCTTCACTGAACTTAGAAGAGAAGCACATCCGTTGAGGAGAAGTACAGAGACATATCATGTAGACAGCTGGAAGAATTGGGTGTTTCGGCTAGGCCATTGAATGATATGCGTTTTCTGAAAAAGAAATAAGGGTGAATTGTCCTAAAGCGACAGTATAAGGTTCTATAGTTTTCTGCAATCGGCAGTGGCGAAAAAGCATTTGGTGAAGATTCAAAATTAAAAGATAGTAAATCAAGATGATCATAAATGGAAGCATACATGGACTGGGGACAAAGGCTAATTGCCTACTTGTCACAGAGAGTGTGTCCGTATCTTTAAGATAGTGTATCTTCCGATTTCCATAATTCCAAAGAAGTATTATTTGGGTCGTTTACATAACTCGAACTAAAGATTGATTTAAAGGAAATGAGTAGGAAACGAAACTTAATTCGAGACATTTTTCATACTGCTGATAAAAGATTTGGAATATTCATTATAGGGCTCTTGAGATGACATAGTCCTAAGATCGGTTAGAAAAAGTTGGTATGTTTCTGTTCTATGAGGAAATGACTGTTGAAGTTTATTTCCTCTTTGTTCATTTCTAGTACATAGGCAATGGTAATAATGTGGAGAAAAAAGTGCGAGTGTTTTGTTTTAGCACGGAGTTGGAAGTGAATTGTATCAATATATTGGTGGATTTGATGGATGTTATAATGTTTTGTTCACTTAGATTATACCCGCTGATGCTTTCTCAAATGGTTTAATTATATTGTGCGGTAGCACTCTAGCTGATTTTTGAATTTATTGAGTTTTTGTTAAGCTTCCTAAAGTTTTGAAAGTACTAGTATCCGCTGTTATGTCCTTAGGTTCAGGATCCATAATTGAGAAGGCAGTAAATAACGCGTAGATGTTGATGCTTCTTCGAAGTAGTTTTACCTGTTTACGTCAGTGAAAAGGAATGTGAGATCTCTCCCAATTCAAAGCGGCTCGCGTTCGCCTTGATTCGCAGAGATCCAAGAAATCACTTAATGCGCATTCTGGCTAACAGCGTTTTTCGGATGGGTCATTGAACTTGAATTCCAATGGGTTGAGCCTTTGGTTGTGTTGACGTTTAGCACATGGTCGAACCGATGGTAAAATTGATTCTTAGACGTTGGTAAGTTATGTGTCTTGAGATTGTTCTTTAATGTCTGGGACATTCTAAGGAGATAACGAGATCGAGGTATCCTTCTATGAAGTAACTTCTCCCGTAAAAACCAGTAGAACTTTTTTTCTTTCTTTTCGTTATGGAATTCGTTTGCTGTGATACTATTCGTAGCACAAAGGCTGGTATTGCGAAATTCATTTCTGAAATTATGTACATATAACTTTCTTCGGTTTGTATATTATTTAACAGGTGCCTACATTATGTTTAATTATACATTTTTAAAAAATTGGTAGTTAAACATCGCGGTTTATAATCTAAACTAATGAATTCTGAAAGGACACGAAGTTGACTTAAATTTAAAAGTAAGAGGCTTTAAACGTCAAGCGTTATATACAATGTAATACTTAGTTATTTATTACTAGTTGTTTATACTTACTTACTCTAGTTGATTTTTATTAGTTGTTTAATTACTAAATTAGTTTTATTACTTACTACTTACTTTTAGCTTGCTGATTTACTAATGACGTTCTATTACTTATTTCTTACTCGTGTAATTAGTTTTGTTGTTTGTTTCTAATAGAAAGAGTTTTGATTTTTCTATTTGTATTTATTTTGTATAAAATTGCTGTCCCCCCCCTTATTCTGAGAGTGAAACATAATTTTAAAAGGTTTCTTAAAAAAAAACTAAGTTCTCAAAATTGAATTAATATATTCTAAGAGTTATCGAATCTCATCTAAATCAAGACTTAGATTGCCTATGAATATGTAGTTATCTCCGCTTAATTTCTGAATTTAAAGAATGTTGTATATCCAAGCAATT
>JABUQX010084371.1:0-2500 GCA_015478945.1 Trachelipus rathkii
CATTGCTTCCGTTCCACGTTTTCTGGGTTGGTGTTAATACGTTTTGCATTTATCGTGAAACCTTTAACTTCATATATATATATATATATATGTATGTATATAAAATATATATATATATATATATATATACTCATATATATCTGCTGTAATTATATATATATATGTATAGCCTTATATATATATATATATATATATATATATATATATATATATATATGAGAAAATAAAAATAAATCCTATTTTTTATTCCTCAAATTCTTACATAACTAAATGTTTCTATTATTATAAAAAAATTAAAGGGTTCCCACACGAGGTAACTATTTTTTATTATCACTATTACGTCTATCATTATGATTATTCTTATTATTATTATTATTATTATTATCATTCTTATTAATCAAATTTCAAAAAGAGGTAAAAATATATCTTTCTAGACTTTAAAAATTAAAGTTGAAGAGAACGCTTGAGAGGGATGAAGTTATACTATATATATATATATTTATATATATATATATATAGATATATATATATATATATATATATATATATATATATAGACATTATATATATAACAGAACATATTATATATCCATACATGTGTATATATAATATAAATAAGTAATGTATATATATATATGTAATGTATATATATATATATATATAATTATATATATATATACTGCTATATAATAAATATATATATATATAAATATATATATATATATATATATATATATAAATATATATATATATATATATATATATATATATATATATATATATAAATAAAAAAACAATAATAACAATGTATTCTATATATAATAAATATATATATATATATATTTAAATATATATTATATATACATATTATTATAATAATAATATTAATATATATGTATATATATATGTATATAAATATATATTATATGAAACCAAAAAAAGCAAACCAACAGAATATATATATATAATATTTATAACTATTATATATATATATATATATATATATATATATATATATATATATTTCTCTCCATATATATATAAATATATATATTATATTTAAACATATACACATATATATATATGTTTATATATATATATATATATATATATATATATATATATATATATATATATATATATATATACGCCAGCATCGCGGAGGGTTGAGGGAAGGAGTGGAGATCTCTTGTTACTGTAACGTTATTTTAATAATTTTACCTTTAGTACAAATACATTGATTATGCAACCTAATAAGCTAACCCCTGTGCCCTAACTTGAACAGCCTAACCTAACCTAGTAACCCTACAACTGGCAAGCTTGGCAAATTAACCTATTAACGGGTCCAACCACTTATAAATGTCCATATATATATATACATATATTTATATATATATATATAATAGTATATATATATCACCATATACATGCTTACATATATATATATAGCAGATAACCAACAACAATATATTGCATATAATATATAAATAACATATATATCTATAAAAAATATAATTTATATATGTAAATATATATATATATATATATATATTTATATATATATATCCACCTACATTCATACACACACATGCTTAATACATAATAGAACATTTCTGGGAGTGGTGTGTCATTTTTGCACACAGTTTGTACATTTATTTATATACTTTATTTGGCATATTCCAAAACATTATTCCTAAATTCTACTTTTTTTATACTCCCAAGTCTTGCAAGAATATACAAACGTTATTATTTTCAATAATTGGAAACCAGGTGATGATTCACTGGGCAACAAAAAAAATTTTTTGGCTGCCAAGGATGGCATCAGGGTTTACGTATATCGGGTGTTTACATTAAAATCCCCAGGAACAAATTAAATCTCTAGTTCTTGAGATGTAGTTTATTCAGATTTACTCTTATAAATATCTTTAATGAATATTTGTGGCTAATATCGTTTTATTTCTTTTTAAGAGGATTACCTTTATATATACTTTATTTTTTTTTCTATTTTTCATTAATGACTTAGTACTTCACGAAGAGCATGTTTGAATAACTTAATGTATTACTGTCTGTGTTGGGTTATTGCCAGGAGAACCACAAGAAGGAGAAATATTACCCCTGACTTTGTGATGTTTAATCATATCTGTAATACTTTGGAATGAGATGGGAGACAAAGATAAGTCTTGGAAGGGCTCCCATATAATCTCTGGCAGGAGAGGAAAACGTATTATTCAGGAAGATACCACGTCAGATTAGGAATGGACGAAGAAAAGGTTTAAGATTTGGTGTGTATTCATGGAATGGCGGGGACTAGCCAAGGAATGTCTACCGATAACTCGTATTAGGTCTGGAAATTAAATGAAGGTATCCATCGTTGCCATAGGGATATCAAATTTGGTATGTTCTGGCATGTGGGGTCCTTAAAGGCGACCTGTACCACAGCTCAACGTGTCCCCATGCCCAGTGTTCTTTTCCCCTTACAGACTTTGCATTGCTCTGATGA
>JABUQX010084372.1:0-2500 GCA_015478945.1 Trachelipus rathkii
AAGCGTTGTATAAACTTTGAAAAACTTACTTTAAAGAAATGGATTATAACTTGTTGAGTAAGTTATGTCAAGAGTTAGGTCTGAAGGGTAAAGAGGCCAGAGATTTTATAACAGAAGAAAGAGCTGCTGAGGCCGCGAGGCGAAAAGATGAGGCCGAGAGGCGAAAAGAAGAAGTACTTGAAAAGGAAAAAGAACGAGTGGCTACTGAGAGGAGAGCTGAGAGAGAAAAAGAGAAGGAACGCGCATATGAGCTTAAGAAACTGGAATTCTTGCTGGATATGCAATCTCCTATAGAAGTAAAGGAAAGGATGTCAGAGAGAAACTTTCCATGTTCCGAATTAGAAAAGGAACGATTAGAATACAATGAAGTCGAGTCAGATTTTGTTGACACCACCAAGGACTTTGAAGAAGTTGCCGAAGAAAATGGTGTCGAAGTTAAACAAGAATCTGAGACTTCGAGGAAACAGGAATGGTGCGGAAGAAGCGCCGAGCGTGAGGTCAATCAAGGAGACGCCCACGCGCGAGGAAATATAAAGGGAGGTAAAACCTCCGGACTGCACAGTCGAGGGAAAAGCTGAATCGGCAGCGTTGGGAACCGAATTAGAAAATTTAACGGGAGAGGACGAACCTCCAAAAATAGAGGATCAATGTGGAGTCGAACGGACACTGTCTCCTATTTGGTCAACAGATTACTCAGAAGGTTCTAAACCAGACATTGAAGAATTAGAAACGAAGAAAGAACCAAGAATTGATTCGACAGAAGTTGTCCTGGATTGGAACGAATCTGATTTGAGTTCGAAATTTAATGAAAAGACCCAGCACTTTGCAACTCCCTTAGTTACAGGAGACTCTGCCCACATGTGGCGTGATGAAAAGACAACCGACGGAAAGTGTTGTAAAAAGAAATTGCAAGAGAAAGGGTCGGAGTTCGACAGAGTCACCTCTAACGTAGTTGACAGAAATCTTGGAGCCCACAGAAGTATGGGAGAACGTGATCGTAACCACGGCAGTAGAGGAAAAGATGTCACTGAAGAAGCGAACTTTAAGAATTCGCGAAAGAAGTTAGTGATGAACGAAAATCGTTTGGATAATTTAGAAAATGAGATGCAGATACTACGTTCATCGGATGAAGATTATACGTTGCGGATTTCTGCCTTAAAATATGATATGTCAAAAGAATTGACGATTGGGAAAGATGTGGAAAATAAAAATGATGAATCATGTGATGGAGAGAACGTTTTATCGGAAGAGAAAAGATGTTGTTTAAAGGAGAAGATGGTCCACCGTCATAAAGCTTCAAAGTGGACCCACATTCGACGATCAAGAGCTCTTCGAAATGATAAAACGGAAGACGTGTCGTTAAATCGGTATATGGAACAAGGTCAGAAGACACGTGATGGCTGTACTGGTGAATACGATATATATCGGGGATTATTATATAGAATGGAGAAAAACAACCGGGAAATAATAAAAAGATTAGTAGTCCCGAAACGGCTCAGAACCGAGTTAATGAGAGCCGCGCACGAATCTACGCTGGGAGGACATCTTGGTATAAATAAGACGCGGGGAAAACTGTTGAATTATTCTTATTGGCCGAAGTACCTAGGACCATTATTAATTGCTTATAGAGAAGCATCACAAGAAGGTACGGGATTCGCGCTATTTGATCTACTATATGGAAGGACAATGGGAGGATCACTACAAATTTTGAAAGAGTTATGGACAGAAGAAATCCGTGAAGATGAAGTAAAGAATAAGCACCAGTACGCATTCGAAGTGCGCGAAAAGTTGGTGGAAACAATGAAAATAGCTCAGGAGAAGTTAAAAAGGGCTCAAATTAGACATAAACATTATTATGATCGGAAAGCGAAGGATCGAAAGTTCAAGAAGGGGGAAAAGGTACTTATACTGTTACCGACCGAAAGCAACGAATTATATATGCAATGGAAAGGACCATTCGTCGTTGCCGAAGAAAGAGGAGGGAATAATTACGAAATACCGATGGAAAAGTGTATCCCATTCCGCACGCATTAAGAGAAGAATTGAGAACAGAGATAAATAAAATGTTGGAAATAGGGATAATTAAAGAATCAACGTCAGCATACGCTTCTCCCATTGTAATTGTTAAAAAGAAAGACGGAAGTAATCGTATTTGTGCAGATTACAGAAAATTAAATAGGATAACAGTATTCGATCCCGAGCCGATGATTACAACAGAAGAGTTATTTGCTAAGATCGGGAAAGCAAAATATTTCTCGAAAGTGGATCTCAGCAAAGGGTATTGGCAAATACCGATGAATGAAGATGATGTAGGGAAGACGGCGTTCGTTACACAAGATGGCCATTACGAGTTCCTGAAGATGCCGTTTGGATTGGTGAACTCGGGGGTGACTCTTGTAAGAGCCATGAGGAAAGTACTCAAGGGAAGGCGGAATACGGAAAGTTACATTGATGACGTGGTGGTGTATACCAAGAGTTGGAAAGAACACCTCCAGGAAAT
>JABUQX010084372.1:7500-10000 GCA_015478945.1 Trachelipus rathkii
GAGGAGGTGTAAACTAGTAATTATTTGAATTTTTCGTTTACATTATGCGTTAGACTATATTCACACGGAGAAATATTCTTAACAAGCCAAGATTAACTGTAGATTAGCACAGTGTATTAAAGTTTCACTATTGTATTGTGAAGTATCTAAATAATATAATACATAAAAATTAAAATATTTTGGAACAAGCATTAGATATATCGGATAAACACTCAAACTGTTACTGATTCATCAGCTCTCTTCGGAAACGCAGACACGACACATACATTATGTTACGCATCAATTATGTTATCTATATTAAGTAGTAATGGTGTTTCTGACGAATCCTACAGGGGGATTGCATAAATAGTGCTGAGTATAGAGACGCGACAGTAGAGCAAGAAACCTATTAGCTCAGTGCTTTCTCCATTATATTGATAGGTAATTAGCATAACTAGACTTCATCTTTCGATACGTGTGACAGGTGATAAGGAGAAAATTAGAAAATTAATATAGCTCTTGCATACTCGATGGCACTTACGAATAAGTCAAGAATGCTGTGCGTGTTCTTAGTGTCGAGTACAACATAGATCAAGATTCTTAATACACGAAACAATAGTCTTGCACGTCGGATTAACAATTTGTGCGAATATTAGACCACATAATCGGTTTCAGTCATAAAGTAAAGGCCATTCGATAATTGAGATTAAATGTGATATTAGTATTTAGACTTATTCATTATTTTTCAATTCGATGTCGTATTTGTTATGCTGTGTGCGGTGGATCATCACAATTAGAAGAGCTGATCAGAAGAACACTGCTTTACTCGAGACGAGGCAGGAGAGACAGAGAAGCAGAGTGAGCAGAGTTTGGGAGAGAGAGTAAGAGAGAGTGAAGAGTGAGAGAGAGAGTAGATCTGATCTAACATATATCCATATTAGTAATGATCGAAATTCCTGTAAAAGGGAATGTCTTTTCTACCATTATATTCCTTGCTTTTTTTAATATAAAACATTAAGCTTTCTCTCACAGTTATCTCCATCAAGTTACATATTTCTTCCGTTATATACACGCAAAGTTAGATTAAAGATACACTAATAATATTCTTATATAAGAATATTATTATATCTAGAATATAAAAAATTTCAATAATTATACTCTTATAGAATCTCAAGCTAAAATTATACCAATCTTGATGATAAATATGTTAAATCATACTCTATCATAGGAGAAAGCTTTATGACATTTATATATTACACTGCCAGCGTCCGTAGTGACGTCACTGAGTGTGCAAGAAATTTAATCTTTGGAACATTGGAACGAATGTCGAAGGAAAGTAATAAATCAAACAAACGCTTTCTTTAAGAATTAGCATTATGAATTTTAAAATAAAATTTAGAATTTAATATTCAAATTTAATTGATATTCTATATTAAAAATAATTAAAAGTTAACAATAGTTTTTTTAAAAAATAGTCATACCTGGAAACCATTTTGTGAGCCTTAGTGCCAAATTTCGATTATATATATATATATAATATATTATATATATAATTATAATACATATCCTTCTCACTTAGATCAATACATTAAGTCTATATAATAAAAGATATATATATATTAATCAATAATATATAAGTAAGTTACTCATATGTCATTTCATACATAGATAAAAAGGAAAATGTGCAATATAAAGGCACTTATAATTAGTATTGAGTTATATAATATATTATATATTATTATGACTGTATACTAGAAACTAATAAGACATATTATACTTAGGTATAATATATTAATCTATAAATGACTACTTATTCAGTATATATACGTCATTACTTTTACTCAATATCCTGGTTTACAAATATACTACGTAAAATATGCTATACCTATGAATCTATTATAATACAATAGCTAGATAACTATATAATAGATATATAATATATAAAATATATATAGGTATATATATATAAACTCCTTTATAATTATATAGCGTATTATATATTTATATATATATATTTAATTATATATATATTTTGTATATATATATATAATTTCACATCACAACACACTCACTCATCTACTATGGCTCCGACTCCTACTTGCTAATGAAATCAAAAACATAAAAGCTCTCTAATTACAATATGTCGGCTAACGACGACTTAAATACTGAAGTTAGTATATTATAGAAAAGCCGTACTCCTCACGCGTTTATAGGATAGTAACGGCCTGACGTATAGTATAAATATATAGTAGCTAGATCAAAAAGATATCCGATACCATATTGGTATCATAGATAAATTTGGACGCATGTGGAGAAATTTCCTCTGAATTTCTAAGCCCGACCAAACCATACACCACTGATATATATATCTAAAATGGGAAGTGTAAGCAAGCATAGTATCTCTCGTAGTCAAGTTATTAAACTATACGTAATATTAGTACGACGGGTTAAGATAGGTTGATACGGAATTGGATTAGCGTTAATTAACAGTGATTATCATGATAGATGTCGAACTTTGCGG
>JABUQX010084373.1:5000-7500 GCA_015478945.1 Trachelipus rathkii
CTTTTGTTGAGAATTAACAACAAAAATTTGACCTCAACACTGGTTTGAATTGCCATGCCATAAGTTGCAACTCATTACTATTATTATTTTTTCGAGTACTTTAGAGCGGCAAGTATACATAATTTTTTTTCCTTTACTACAGCATCTACTTCGTTATGCGGTGTTATTATCCACGCGTCCTGGAATTCAATCGAAATATATTTGTCGGACAGTCAATTCTAGACAACTCAGTAATTTTTGTACATGATGAGTTTTATGTCAAAAAATAAGTTGGTGAGCCTTTGTATATTGTCATTGATGTAGATAAAGAAATTGTTAAAATAGCAAACTTTTAATAAGGTTTTCATTTATATATATATATATATATATATATATATATATATATATATATATATATATATATATATATATATATATAAATATATATATATATATGGAATATATATTTTTCTATATATTTATATATATATATATAATTATTATATGGAAAAAAATAAAAGATAATACAAGAATTTTATTGAAGTTGTATATTTGAACTCCTTCCCATGCACTGTTACGTGAGGGAAAAAATTTAAGAGACATATGATATCGGAACACAATTGATTTTATTGACGGAAAAAAAATTCAAACCACCAGGTCTCTGATTATTTTTCACTAATGAATATAAAGCTTCCTGAATTCTTTAAGCAGTAACAGAAAGATTTGGATCAGAAAATTAAAGTACAAAATTAACTGTATAGAATAAGAAAATGTTGAATCAGTGTAGGTCCCCGCTTTAAAACAAAATACATCATTTTAATAATAATAATAATTAATAATAAATAATAATAATAATATAATAATAATAATTTTAAAATAATAATAATAATAATTTATATTTTATTAATCAATTTAATATAATAATAATAATAATAATAATAAATAAGAATAGTTAATAATAATAATAATAATAACAAAAAAAAATAATTAATTAATAATAATAATAAAATATAATATATATAATATATGATATATATATATATATATATATATATATTATATATATATATATAATATATATATATATATATACAAAAATTTTCATTTATTGGTATATCTATTCAATATATGTAATATATAATCATTATATATAATTTAGATAATTTATTTATTTATTTATTTACTTATTTAGAGAGAGAGAGAAGAGAGAGAGAGAGAGAGAGAGAAGAGACGAGGAGAGAGAGAGAGAGAGAGAGAGAGAGAGAGAGAGAGGAGAGGACGAGAGAGAGAGAGAGAGAGAGAGAGAAGAGAAGAGAGAGAAGAGAGAGAGAGAAGAGAGAGAGAGAGAGAGAGAAAGAAGAGAGAGAGAGAGAGAGAGAGAGAGAGAGAGAGAGAGAGAGAGAGCAGAGAGAGAAGAGAGAGAGAGAGAGAGAGAGAGAGAGAGAGAGAGAGAGAGAAGAGAGAGAACATAGTTAGAAAAATTGCAATGTTAGGCATTGAGTTGGAGGGATGAAGAAGAATGAATGTCACCCAAATCTTCTAATGTGATATTAGAGGCGAAGGTTTTAACGAAGAATTCATCTTTACCAGAAGGTAAAACGGCAGTTATACCTTCTGAAGATACTGGAGGAGGAAAAGAAGAAGAAGAAGCAATTTTAAATTTGATAATGTTTTCAAAATCCCAGAAAGGGCGTGAGGAGGACAAACCAGAAATAATGTTGCATTTCTGTGGAGGAAAGTTCTTTTAGTATCACGGAGAATAGATTTTGCAAGATTCTGGGATGAAATATTAATAACACGAGTTTTCGAAGGTTGAAGACGATGGTAGTTCCATAAGGCAGCATCCCCGCGGCCCGTGAGTGGTGGGTTAAAAAAAAAAAAAAAAAAAAAAAAAAAAAAAAAAAAAAAAAAAAAAAAAAAAAAAAAAAAAAAAAAAAAAGCACGAAAACAAACAGGGTTAATCCAACTTTTTTTTTGGTAAAATGGAAAAACTTAAGGTATGAACGTCTCCTCCATACGAGAGAGAATCATCTTATAGCGCTGAAGCAAAAATTATTCCCGAGAAATTAGGAATTACGACCGCAGGTCCGACCTGTTTGCCGCATCGAAATGCCAGAAACGTTTCCTCTCGGTAGGCAGGGGTCTTTCTTACGGAAGACTTGAAGAGACAGGATCAGATAATGAAATAAGAAGGTGACCGCAGGAACCCAGAAGAGGAAAGTGTTTAACGGTATATGGAGAAGAATTAGAAAAGTTAGAAAAGGCCAAGAATGTTGGGTTCACGGCTATGAAGTATAAAGGTTCATATATATATATATATATATATATATATATATATTATATATATATATATATATATATATATATATATATTATATAATATATATATATATATATATATTATATATATATATATATATATATATATATATAATATAAGCTTATTTTCATTTATGTAGTGATTGTATATTTATTTCTCTCACATCCTTTAACAAAACACTTTCAAAGTTTTCTTTCGAGA
>JABUQX010084373.1:15000-39388 GCA_015478945.1 Trachelipus rathkii
GATGAAGTGAAGTGTACTTTGTTAGTTAGTTAATTAGTTATAGCTTTGGTTCTCCCGAAGATAGCATTTTTTTTTTCAATTCACCAGAAAACAAGAGTCTACAGCGGTTTGATTTCATTGTGACCAGATACACGTCATATAAGGAAATAGGCATCCACAACTTAATATTTATTTAATTAGTTTCATTTTACACTGCAATTACCTTTACAAGAATTTGCAACACAAAGTTTTTCAATAGTGTTTAATTGAGGAAAGAAGCCAGACCCTGTTTTTTTTCAATGACCCTTAAAAAGTTTTATATTAATTCGTCCTACTTAACTCGAGTTTTCACGCATCTATAGAATTATTTGTGTCAGTGTAGTTTTAAAATTTAAATTGCATTTTTTCTCATTATTCTGTGTTTATTTTTCTCTTGACATTTCTTGGAGCATCTTAGTGCCTATAATACAAAATTCTAAAAAACAAGCAGTTTGAGGTACCTTCAAAACTGATTTACATAATCACAGCTACTTACTCTGTATCGGGGAGTCATCCATCCCTGTTTGAAGTAAATAGGGTATCCACCCTTGAAGCTTTTCTTAAAAAGTTTGCGCTAAATGATTTTTCTTCCGTTAATTAATTCATTCATTTATACGTTACTCTTGCAGGCCCACCAATGTTATTTTGCCTCATATTTATGAACGCGACTTTAGCTGACCTTTTCGGAAGTAACACTTGAAAATCCTTCTTTAACTGATACTCATATTTGTAAACAATTCTTCGCTTCTTCAATGATTTAAGAGACCTTTAATGGCTATGAAATCTTGGCGAAATCCCTCATTCAGCTAAAACACCTTTTTCATACTTTGAGCGTTCCTTCAATATTATTTCTGTTAAAGGACGGAGATTAGTTTACCATTTTGAACATATTTGTTACACGTGTTTTATTCATTTTTAATTGAATTCATCAATTCAATGATGGAAATATTTGGATAATTTTATTGAATTAGGAATAATTTAGGCTGTAATATGAAACAATGTCATGTATTTTCTTGCAAATATTAAATATCTTTTCAGACCAATTAAATCAATGCAAAATGTAGGATTTTTTTTTTTAGATGTTTCCCCTCTTTAATAAATTTCTGGTTTTAAAATTTTCTTGCACGGGAAACTTGTGCTTTCTATTTCAACTCCATTCTCGATTTTTCTTACCAAAAACATATCAAATGTAATTCCTGTACTTAAAAAAAAGTTGTTTTACATTTTAATGAGTGTTCTTTCAAGTTTGGGCAATATATGTAGGTATAATGTATCTATAAGTCAGTAGGATAGATTTATAATATATAGGTATAGATATATATATAGAATATATATATATATAGGTGATGATATATATATAGGTATATAGTATATTATTTAAAGAAATTAATACTTATATATATATATATGAATAGTAGTATAGTCATAGACTATACTAGGGGTATAGAAGGAAATAATATATATATATAAATATAGGTATATATATATATACTATCTATATAGGGTAATATATAATATATATATATATTAAGAACAAACTCCCCTTGGTTGTAATAGTTAAATAGATCATGAGATGGGTAACGTAATTCATTCACTGTGCCCATTGGCTATTTTGTTTTGACGCCATCAAATATGACGCCTTTTTCCTTGAAAACGAGCTTTCATAGGGAGTCCTTAAATAATGTTATGTTTGGTTTATAAATATCAACTTTTTCGAAAAGAACAGGTACGGAAGAGACATTTATTCAAGTTTGCTTTAGGTTAAAGTTCAAAGCTGATTGAAGAGGTGTTTATAAATATGGGCTTATATCTATCAAAAGATTGTTCCATTTCCTTATCAGTATAAAATAGATACCGATCAACATACCTCTATAATCAAACGTTTTTACCTTTGAGGAACATTTTTTTTTCTTACCATCTCAGCTCTCTAACACTAGATCAAACTTTCTTTATTTATGTAAGCTATTGGTTAAGTATAGAAAACTCTAACACTCTCTAGTAAGGTAGTTTCTTCACTTACAAATACTTTTAATTGATGTATCAAGAATATTCATTTCAATGGATAAAGATTTTGATTATTATTGTTCTTCATTTTTTTTTAGTTTTTCATAGTTCTTTCATTTTCCCACACGAATCTTAAGTGTAGAAAGAAACTCACTTATGGAGAAGCTGACAGTCTTCGAACATTAATTAAATTGTAGGTTTGATAATGAATTGAAATTCTTTTAGTTTTCAGTTCTTCATGAAAATTTTTTGTTATTCCTCTGGTTTTATTACCTTTCTCGATCTATTTTCTACGTAGTCTGTTTCTCTAGAAAATAGTATCTAGAAAAGAGTGATTCTTCTCCCAAAGCTCTATTACTTTTTAATCGAGCATATTTTATAGCATTTACGTTATACTGGAAAATAATAAAGTTGAAATTTATATCCTGAAGATTTCTCATCCATGAGAAAAACCTGATTTCAAACAAAGATGAGGAAGATCACTACAATGGTTAATTTGCTTATTTTATGGTAACGAATTGTCTTTACGCTATCTTACATCTTGTTAAGCGTTCCTATAGTATTTATTGTATTTTATAGAAAAATCATCTACATAATTCTAATTCCAGGGATATTACGAGTAAAATTTAATTTTTATGGTAATTATTTAGCTCCGGTGAAAGCGAATTACGTAAGCACTGTATTAAAACTATAAACTTTTAATTTACAAAAATAGTATAAACAATTATTAGAAGTTTTGGTGATGGAAGCGAATCTTACAGTGTATTTGAAATCGAATAAACTAACTAATAAATCTCTCAAAAGGGGAAAAAAAGGGCCGGCTAAATTTAGTTTTTTTTTTTAGGGATATAAACTATCGATGTTTTTCCGATTATTAAAAAAAATTAATAATTTGTGAAATTTTTTTTACATGCTGTATAATATAAAAAATTAAAATTAACACTATGATATATATATAGGCACTACTCCTTTAAAAGGAAGTTAGATAATAGTCCCATCGATATCGAAATATCTCCGAACCTATGCCGAACCAGCTAGAAGCAGAGTTTTTTGTTAGGCGCATGCGTCAAACAGTATTTTAGTAGGACATTTTAAGAGTGTTAACATGTCTGTGTCCTATAATTTATTTAGTCTAAAAGGGATTCATTAAAATAAATTAAGAACTTGCATTTAATATAATTAAAAAGAAATTGAAAAATAAATAAATTAATATAAAGATTAAATTTTATTTAAATATATTTTTCAAATTAATAATAACAATAGATAGATAAATGAAAATAAAACAATATTGTTACAAAAATTTCAGAGTATCAGAACGTCTGCTCATGCTTCTGCAGTGGTGACGTGTAGCTAAAAACCAATAGAAACATCGCCGAGGTTGGTCCACAAGTTGGCTTTTTTTTTATCATGTTATTTTTATATGTTTAATTTTTTTAAAATTTTCTTTTTTATTTCTTGTTCTTAAGGGCTGCGAGCCGACGGTATGGGGGGGGAGCAGAGGGGGGGTACGAAGTCCCCCGTCGTCCCCCGCTGAAGGCGAGAGAGTCCCTGGACTCTTTAATATGCTTTGCCGATTTTAATTTGGGTATCTCTTTTCGTTAAAAAAAAGGACAAAAAAACTTATTGGGCAATTTAGCGCATTATTGCCCTTTGAAAGATAATCGAGAAAAAAATTCGATTACATCGTTTCGTTCGATATATATCGTTAACTACCGCTTTAAGGGATAAGTTCTATATATAGTATATATATATATATATATATAGGTTTCGCGGCTGGTTCAAAGGTAATATAGTAGTATATATATATATATAGTATATATATATATAGTATATACTAGCTAAAGCTATATTTTATATATATATATATAATATATATATATCAATCATTTTTTTTGCCAATGTATATTCGTCTAGGTTTGAATAAGGTCTACGTCATCGATGATCCATATAGGTTAGGCCTCGTTTTAGTGCCTTACTAGTTCAGGTTAGCGGATAAGTTTTTTGTTTAGTTGCTACACATATTAAATTTTTGTGTAATACCTAAACAAATCTTACCGTAACCTGAGCCAGAAGGGTGTTCTTAAACCGACACTAAGGAAGTCTTAGGCTTCAACCCTAACTATATGGGTCGTTGAGGCAGTTAGAACTAAACTAACCGAGATTGACCAACATTGGCCCATGACATTTTGAATATATATATATTATACTATATATATATAATATTAAATTTTTTACTATAATATATATAATATATATATATATATATATATATATATATATATATATATAATATATATATATATATATATATATATATTATATATATATATTATATATATATATTATATTATAGTATATGTAATAAAATATTATATTTTTGAATATATTTATTAAATTTTTTTTTTTAGTAATAATTACATAAAAATTTATGGGCAATGACACTTTTTACGTACATTTTTTTTTTACATAATCAAATCGATGATAATCGCTAAAAATCGATTATCAAAAAATAATAGATATCGATATATCGATAATCTGAAACACATTTCGACAGTGTTTCTTCATTCCTACACGAACGAAAAAAAGCCAAACCGTTTTGTTTTTCGTAGGGTTATTTTTCATATTTTTATTGAAATTATAAAAAAATGTACGAAAATAGGCGAACGAAAAAAGTCAAAAAGTTCTGTTTTTGGTAGCGTTATTTTTCATATTTTTATTGAAATTATAAACTTAAAATGTGCGAAAATAGGTTGAAAAAACTTCAAATAAGTTTTTAATACCATTTTTATAAATTAAATGTTTATAGTTTTAATACAATGGTTACGTAATTCGCTCTCACCAGAGCTATATAATTACCATTTTCTTTATTATTTAAGTTATATTCCATAATTAATTGCTATTATGCTATCTTCCTTTTCTTTTTCTTTTATTTTTTAAGAATATAAGTTTCCAATGTTTGAAATTGTCTGTCTATATTACGTCAATTTTAATAAAGTTGAAGGACGTTTGAATTTCTGTTCTGAAGAAGAAGAAGAGTCCAATTCAAAGATTTTCTTCCAAGTACAATTCAAAAGATTTTTCTCTCATGTTTGGTTCTCTTTCAAAAAGTTTTCAGCCATAAAATTAAAAATTAAAGTTCAATTTTAGACTTGATTATCTATGTGAAAAATCTTTAATTAAAATTTTTTAATACTTGATTTTATGATAACAAAAATAAATGTTAAAAAAGATAAAGGAAAAATTAAAGAGAATGTAAAATATGGGATGAAGAAGGAAATAATTAAAAGTTTTCAAAATTTTACCTAATTTAACTTTTGGAAAGACAAATTTTGGCCCCAATTTTAGTTTTAAATATACTCAACTGTGTTATATATATTTCCTTAATTTAAAACTTTTTGTTTGACAACCTCTGCTTCAGTTTAAGTCTTCTCTTTCTCCCTCCCTTTTCTTTACTTAGACATTCTTTTCTCTTTTTATTTTTCTTTCCTACTTCGTTTAAGTTAAAGAGAGAGAGAGAGAGAGCGGGGAGAGAGAGAGGAGAGAAAGAGAGAGAGGAGAGAGAGAGGAAGGAGGAGAGAGGAGAGAGAGAGAAGAGAGAAGAGGAGAGAGAGAGTCTTTTGCAGCAGGAAGATAAAAAAGAGATACAAAAAAGTGTTAATTTTGCTTACAACTTGAAGGCATGAAGGAGAATTTGCCTTAAATTTGTTGAGTCTTACTCCTTAGCGAAAAAGAGAAGAAAAAGAACATGAAACGGAGTGGACGGCCGTGTGGTAATGCGCTTTTCTTATTCATGCCGTTTGTGATTTCTTAAAGTATTCCAGCTCCTACTTAGCATTTAAATTGGTTTGTGTTTTAAAAGCCATTTATACCTGTAAATTAGAATTCTTGGCTAATTTTATATATATATATAGTATATATAGTATCTATATAGTATATAATATATTAATATATATATATATATTATATATAATGATAGTATATTGTATATATATATATATATATATATGAGTATTAGTTATGCCTTTTAATAAAATATTGCTTTGTGGAAATCGCGTAAGAAAATTTTATTGGAGGAATATAGCGAGAATATTTCCGACGCAAACTTGGTCTCGTTCAGTGGCTTAATAAACCGCATTGTTTAAATTATTAGGGCAGCTGAACGAGGACCAAGTTTGGTGCGAAATATTGCTGCTATAGTTCCTCAATAAATTTTCTTAGGATTTTTCACATAGCATATTTGTTATTAAAGTGAATGATTATTTCATCTGTTAACCTCTCGACGTCTTTTATAAAGTTATATAATATATATATCTATATATATATATATATATATATACTATATATATATATATATATATATATAATATATATATATTATATATATATGATATATATGCATATAATTTTTATATATATATATATATATATATATATATATATTATATATATAGTATTATATATATATATAGTATTATATATCTATATATATATATATATATATATATATATATATATTATATATATATATATATATTTATATATATATATAATATATATATATATATATATTTATCATATATAGTATATATATATATATATATATATATTATATTATATAGTAATATATATAATATAATATATATATATATGATATAGTATATATATATATAGTATATATATGTATATATATATATATTATATAATATATATATATATATAATATATATATTATAGTATATATATATGATATATAGTATATATATATATATATATATATATGAATATAGTAGTTATATATAATATAGTATATTATATATAGTATAATATATATATATATATATATATATATATATTATATATATATAGATATATATATATATATATACTATATATAATATATAGTAATATATATATCTATATATATAGTATTATATATATTATAGTAATGTTTGGAGAAATTCTTGGCAAACAAAATAAGGAATGGAATTTCAGCGAGTTACTAAAAATAGAGAGGCGGAAATACCGGAAAAAGAAAAAAAAAAAATTCCTTTAAAAATTGGGTGTGTTTTTTTTAAAAAAATAATTTTTTTTTGTTCCTTTAATGTCTTAGACTGATCATGGAGTCATGGAGTGTCCATGTTATTTTATCATATATCTAGTACGGTAAACATGGTTTACGCGATGATGACAAATATAGTTATTAGTAGCGAGTTCGAACTACCTAGTAGATGCTGTGTTCAGAGGCGAGAAGACAATAAAAAGGGAGATAAGAGGAATATATTAGAATAGAGAATAAGAGACATTAGTTAAAACGAACAAAACCTGCAAATATCCGACAACTAGCTTCCACGCAGAGTTATAGATGTAAAGGATATTTGTTTTTGTTATATTGTACGGTGTCAATGGCATTTTAGCGGTCATCATGAATTTTTTGATTGGGCTGGGCGAGGTTCAACGGCGGTGGTTTTTTTTTATTGGGTTTTTTTTTTTTGTTTGTGTTTGACAAGCGCAGACGTTTTGTGATATGTGTTCCCTTGATAGGACTGGGGAAAGATCTTTTACATCTTGCAGTAGCGTTCGGGTTCGATACGTTATAGAATGTGTTCTAAGGCGTTTCTTCCTTTTCGAGTTTTTTATATATTTGTCATTCTTTCTCTTGCTTCTCTCAACAACGGACGGGTAATATCGATACTAGGTTCGATTAAGCGAGACTTTGATTCTTCATTGTCAAATTTGGTGAAATAATTTATTCTTCTGCATGGTTATGTTTTGTATTAATCCTACGGTATTAATGACTAAGCATAGTAGTTACAGGTGAAAGGTTATAGTTGAGTGACAGTTTCCATGCTCTGTTTTCTACTGTATTCTATTCTTTAACTTGTTGAATTGAACTTATTAATTTCTGGGCTGGATGCGGATTTAATATTTTTTTCTTTTTGAATAGAGAGTTGCGTCTGGACTTTAAATTTTTGGGATGTCTAGCTTTTTTCTTGCTCTCTTGCTCTCTTGCTCTCTTGCTCTCTTGCTCTCTTGCTCTCTTGCTCTCTTTCTCTCAGCTCTCTTCACTTCTCTGTGGGTCATGCATGCTCTTTCTCGCTCTCGTCTCTCTTTGCTGCGTGCTCGTCGTCTGTCTCTCTCTTCGTCGGGAATAATTAGTTGGCTATTACGGTTTGTGTCTTGTGCGAGTGACTAATGTCTCTAGCAGTGGGACAGTATTAAATTTCATGTGCTCCCAACACATACTGAACGAAATTAAACTTGGAAATTTATACTTCAGCAATGGTTGTAGAGTGTTTGCCGGTCAAAGGGAAGTTGAGTGAGTCTGTTCAGCTTCGTAGACATAGTTTTTCCGATAAATTACTTCACTGTATGAAAAGGTACTACACTCAATGTCTGCAAAAGACTGTCGTTATGACTTTTTGGGAAAAAGTCGAGTTCGAAAGCTTAAAAAAATCAGCCGGAGGTATGAAACTCTGTGGATTTTAAAGACTGACTAGTTCGTTCTAGCTCTGTTGAGCACTTTAGGCGCACACACACACACACACAACACACACACAGCACACACACACGAATCACACCCACAGCACACACACACACACACAACACAGCACACACAGACACACACACACACACACACACACACCACACACACAACACACACCACACACACACACACACAACACACACACATCATCACACACACAACACACAACACACACACACACCGACACACACACCACAACAACACACACACACAACACACACACAACAGCAGGCACACCACATGTCGACACACACCACAACAGACACCACACACAGGCTAACACACACACACACACACACACACACACACACACACACAACACACACACACACACCACACACACAGACACACACACACACACAACCCGACACAACACACACACACACACACAACACACACACCCCACACACAGGCACTACGACATCACACACACACACACATATCACCACACACACACACCACACATACACACACACACACAGCACATCACACAACACACAACACATATATATATATATACTATATATTATATATATATATATGATAATTATATATATATAGTAATGTTAGTATATATATAGTATATATATATATATATAATATATATATTTATGAGTTTGACATTGGTATCGATTTATATAGTTAAGTTTATATTAGTGAAAAGAAATTGCAAAATATTTTAAAGAATTGTAATAAATGAAAATAAGTAACATGATACTCATGTTGGAAGGTTAATATTATATTAAATATTTATATTAATAATCATTATAAATAATAGATAATAATAATAATAATATAATATATAATGATCATAATAATAATCATATAATCATATTAATATAATAATAATCACTAATTAATAATAATAATAATAATAATAATAAATGGAATAAATAATAATGACTGTATCTATATATTAAGTTCGGTTAGAAGGCATTAAAAAAAGTAAAGGAAGAGGGAAAGAAGAAATGAGAAAAAATCTAAGAATAGAAAAAAAGAAGAAAGCTAAAACCTCTATGGAATTATAATCAGAAACTTTCTAGAGAATTAAATTTGCAATTTTCAAAATTTTGGGAGGATGTAGCTCCACAGGTCCAGTTGCGTTCACCATTAAACCTCTTTACTGCGAGTTACTTATAATTTTTAGTTTCTTTATTATTTTATCTACGCATAAGTTTGCAAAGTCATGTGTCACTGATTGGGCAGAATAAACCATGCAATAAATGAATTTTCCTTCGAATGTGTGGCAAATTAGTGTCAAGGTTTTAGTATTCAAATGGTCTGAAACGCCAGTTCTGAGCCATTTTATTCTTACGTGAGGCCATTGCCCCTGTACAATAGATGATATGTCACCCAAATTGCTTGCACAATAATATGCATTAGAAGGGTTATTTTCCTTAGACAGTTTTGAAAAGTTCTTTTGAGATTCTTCTGATGCAGATGATAAAAATGGTAAAATGTTATCTATTCCCTGCATATTTTCCATGGCATTTTTCAAGGACTTATTAAATTGTTTTGTATACTCCCAGAAATTTTCTCCAATATTTTTATCCGTCTTGGATAATATTTTAATAATTGAACTGTGTGTCCCCAAATGTACTGTAGAAGAATTTTTCCAATATTTTCTTAAGTTTGTAGTGTGTCTTGTTAGTAATTCTATTTCTTTATCTATTAATCCTTTTTCAGTGAAAATATCCATCAAAACCCAGTTGAAAACTGAAGAAATTCCTGCATGAAAAGATATTCCTTTTGATTTGAATAGTTTAATTAATTTTGTATTAGTTTCACTAGCAAGTTCCCCGTGAATAAATTTTGTCTTCTTTTCCACTACTTTTGGAACAGGTAAGTATTCAGTTAACAGAAATTTAATGTTGTCAAATTTACTCTGAATTGATTTTAAATATTCAGGGTTATTCTTGAAATATTCCATTCTTTTTTCTGCTAGAATTTCTGTTTCATGTCCATCATTTAGCTGTCCAAAATCATAAAATTTCTGTACATTTTCACCTATTACATCATTTAAAACTTTCAAAAAACTGTTACAGATATTAAGTGAAGTGTAACCGTCACATACTGCATGATGGAATGTGAACAATACATTGCTCCTGATGGTATTGATTTCTTTTACAGTTTCATCATTGGTAATATAAGTAGCACGCCAAAGTGGTCCTATAGCCGAATCAAAACTTGTATGCACCTCATTTTCAAGTACTTCGGAAGGCAACTGATTCTTCAAAACCTATGAAAAATAAATTAAAAATTACTAAATTATACAAATATTTCTAATAACTTTGAAATGGATTAATTATTATTATTATTCATTAAATTGTATGAAAAAAATCACATTTTTTATCTAAATAAGCGTAAAATAAATAGAAGGATTCATATTTATGTATTTATATTCTAGAGAATCTTTGCAACACCTTTAAAAGACCCATAAAGAAAATGAAAAAATCTGTGCCTTAACTCATTAGAATCTAATAGAACACTAAAAATAGTCGAACTGTTTGCTATTATCATAATGATATAGCTAATTGATTGCTCTGTGTTATCTATTTCTTCTGCTTGAAATGAACTTAATATTACGCTATCTTATAACTTAAAAATTGTGTAAATTGTCTTGATAAATAACTCTGGATTAATTTGAAACTCTAAAGTGAATGACGTGATTGTTTTATATAATGCACTCATGAATGTTCGTTTATTGGAGCATAATCTTTATTGCAATAAAATCTTTACGTTTCTGGAAAAGTCTTTCATATTTTTTTTAGCTTAAATTTTAATTATGCTATTTAAATGTATTTAATATAATATAATTAATCAGATATCTTTATAAATTATACTTCATTGCACTTTATTCGAATTTCTATAATAGCAAATTAGTTACCTGTCAAAACTGAATATTAACTTTGTTGGAAAAGGCAACACTTTATCATCTAATAACTATATAAATATAGCATTCTGATTCTTTTGTAATGTTGTTTTATTATAAGAAGTATTCATACTCGATATCTACACCATCACACCCCGAAAGATAATTTTTCGTGAAAAAGTATTTGTTGTTTCCAAAGGTTTCTGCATCATTCGCTAATTAAACTTCTGTATTAAACATCTTAAAAAAAAGAGCTTTGAGTTTTTGATCAAACTAAGTATGAGAGTGTTTATAATAATTATATTTACGAATCATATATATATATTAAATATAATCTTTATTATTATCTCAAGTATTGTTACCAACCTTTTCACAAAAGAAATATTCCATTCAAAATAAATGGTTTTTTCTTCAGGGAGATGCTCCTGCTTGGGAGAGGTTACGTTCACACTCAAATGTCGGTTTAGACACCCTATCTCCTCATAATGATAATCTATTAATGAATAGTATAAACTCACGATATCTCAAACTTCCGCAACATGTTAGCTTTGAGGAGAAGTATTTTTTAACTTAAGCGTCTTCTATTTGCGCGAGTGACAGGTGTTAGGCGGGTCGCTGTTCAGATCGTTTGTCAGAATCATACTCACTCTACAATAAATTAGGTAATAATTTCATTTCTACCGCAGAGCGAAGGAGGAGTCAGATTGTAGTTGACTAAGCATTACCGGAGCTCGCCGGTAGAGCTAGGCACGTATTTAGAATAACATAAGATCGCAATCGTATAAATTAATGTAAAGCATTTACTATTGCACTCTTATTATAATTTATTTCAAAATTTTTTTATTCTATTGAGACATTCTATATTTGCATCTCACTATAAATTCAATAATACTTATATTATTTATTTATGCTCTCATCATGTTTCATTCACATTTGGTTGTTTTCTGACTCTGGAGTTAATCTGACTAACTTTCTTATGTCCAATTACATGTTTTTTCTTATTGCACTGCCTATTTACGCTACTTTTTAGCTACTTTCTAGATTTTAAGCTTACCTTTCATGTCTGTTTGTTTCATTGAGTTTGCTTGTTTGTAATTCGTGTTAGTACCTTTATTTTCACATTGGTACCCTTTATTATCCATTAAATGGAACAATAATTAAGTTTGACTCTATCCTTTCCCGTTTCAGTTTATTCGAATGAGAATTTCCTTCAAATCAGATTTCTTTCAATCAGATATGTCTCTGGGAGTAGATCCTCTCGTTAGACCCTATTAATTTTCCTATTGGTCACTCTTTAGATTTACTGTTGTTGAGAGATTAGCGTTTCTCCTAAGGATTAATTTCCAGATATGTATCTAAATACTGTGGTCGTAAAATTGTACTTAAAAGTACACTCGTTAAGTACATCTTTCTAAAGTGTACTACACTCCACTATTTCTTCTTGTTGCTCCGTAAATGTTTAGGGGTTGTGTTCGAGTGCTTCTTTGCGTGTCTGTTTTAACAAAGAAGTATTTATACCGAGTATAAATGGAATATCAGATATTCGCGCACTTGCTTGTGTTGTTCTATTGTCCGAATCGAGTAGGGCCTCTCTCTATTAGTGTTTTTCCTATGTGCGTTCTATATTTCCTCCAAACTATGTGAATGACTAGCAACGATGCAGCGGAAATAGTTATTCTCATTGCCTGACGTCTGGCCTGCGTCTGTATTCTGAGATATAGTCAATCAATTACTCAGCACAACACATACCATATGCCTATATTCATCATATCCAAAAAAACCAACACCATCACATATACAAACCAAATATCCAAGAAGACATAGGCGACAAAGTAACAAAGTTATTTATAATATGAGGCCTAACTTTCTATAATATTACATGCATTATATATAGCAATACTTTAATATGCATAACTACTTTACTATCCAAAACAAGTAATAGAAGATATTTATGCTGATATATAGTATATATAATATTACCACAATATTAAGTACTCAATGATATCTTAGTAAATATTATTATATGAATTAGAATAGCAATTATTACGTTTTATGTGAGACTAAATACTTTTTTGAATTTGAGAGTGAGGGAAAAGTGACATATCTATAAAACTAATGGTACTTCGTCGCACAACGAAATAATCTTTTTTATAATTATTTACACATTGCACTCATGCGAGGAGAGTAATTCAACTAAAAAAGTGACTGTAACTTTGGTACACATAATCCAATACATGAAATATAGTAATATTTTTATTCGAGATATTATGCTAAATGAAACGAAAAGATGGATATTAGACGAATAATTATTCGTAAAATTAGCGAATGCTAATGAGAATGCGAATATTACAAATTTTCAATAATGTTTTTGTTACAAATTTTTTATTACATTATGTCTTTATACTATAACTGCTTCTGTTGTTTGAGTTCAGTTTCAAAGTTATTTTGAAAAAAGAAATGAAATAAAACAATACATTAAATTTTCCAATATATTTAACACCGAATGTTAGTATATGAGGGGGACAGCAGGAATCCCAACATATCCACTCTCTTTACTAACTATCATTATCAAGTTCTATTGCCCACTGTCAAAATTGCTGTGTCCACACTGGAGGAGAGCTCCTCTTACTTATAATCTCGTCCGAGTTAGAAATCCTTCTCGAGTCGTAATAAACTTCCATCTAATTGAGAAGACTTCTGTCTGCAAGAAAGATATTTCCTGGGATTAGAAGGTCAACACGGTACATATATCGGGTTAGCGCTCGAGCTATACTAAGCGAGGAGAGACCAGGTTCGTAACTGGGTGCGAAAATAGAAGACATGAATTATATGCTCTGTTTAATACTAGGCCGTGCTTCGTCTGTGTAGCGCCACTACACCACTCAACAGACGTTAACCTCGATATCTATTCAGTTATGTGTTTTAAACGACACAGTCCATTACTGGTCCCCGCGCAATCATCAGTGTTCTCTTTCTCAATCTCTCTCTTCCCTCCTGTTCCGGTTTTTAAACACTCTCTCAACTTTCTAATGATTTAAATTTCTCTCTTCTTCAATCATCTTCTCTCTCATTGGGTATCTCCTCTCTCTCAGTCGTCATCTTTTATCTTCTATTTATGCGCAATTCCTACAATCTAGCTGCAATCATCTCTTCACTCATCTACATACACTATACAATCTTTATTTACAGGGGAGCCTACACGAAAGAACTATAACCAGGCTTGAGGCATTAGCGACATATAACATAGAGAAACTAAGCCTATTGTAATTTTGTCCTGAGAGAAAACTATCTCACTTCACATTTATCTAATATATTACGAAAAACTGTTGATAGGATCAGATAACAATTATTAGAGAACGTGAGAAATCCATTTAACGTTGCGAAGAGATCTTCAATGGTCTGAATGCGTTATAGTTTATTCTCAAACCCTCGGGGTTCCATATTGTTGTCAATTTTCCTCAGCACACACTTAAAAATGTAATATTCACTAGCGAGATGACTTTACTCTCACTAGTCTATTAGCGGACTATGAATATAAAATTGCATACAGATAATAAAATTCTAAATATTAGTAGAAACTATTTTATGAATATTCAGTATATTATACTTATAGAATAAGTCCTTTAAAATGATAGTGATAAATATCTTATGAACAATAAGATAAATATTTGTAAACTAGAAAAGGTAACGAAAGGAGTAAACTAATTACTCACTACATATACGTAACAAATAACTCATCCTAATTTGTATAGTCTAATTTACTTGAATAAGAATTTATCTACTTAACGGAAATTTATTTTATCTTCATATCCCAATGATTTTTCAAAAACTACAAAATAGCTATGCATTATTACTTTTATCGGTATGCATAAAATGAAGAGTATTATTAATATATATATCATAATAATTACTAGTAAATATAATTAATAATTAATATATAATAATTTAATTAATATAATTAAATAACAATTAATAGTAAATATATATTATATTATGTATATTAATATGTAATATGAAATATATATTTTATACATTATTGATGAAAAAATCGAAGGTGTAGTCTTGCCATAATGTGACATTATAAAAAAGGTACACACATTTATAAATTTTTATATTCATTATAGAACTATAAATACTGTCTAATAAAATAAATAACTTGTAAATTATACGGTAGCATTAGAGTCGAGAAACTGAATATAGGTAAGCCTTTTTGCACCAAATAATAAGCTGTTTCTAAAATATATATTAAATATCATTAAGTGAAAACATTATATACTCAAATACTAAAAATAAAGAAATTCTCTAAGTAGCTTAATTTGACTGCTATCTGTCACATACAAATTTCTTATTAGCTAGTATAGTAATCTATACTAGTAAGTCAGTAAACACCCAACCAGTTAAGCTATAGAATCATACTTCCTAGAACAAGCATTATGCTTTTCTCTTGTCAAAAGTCATTGGAAGAGATAGAGTAGTCTGACAACTTGTGCCACGAGTAAGAACTCAAATATGGTATTTTTAATTAGGCCTTCGTCGATAAGCTCGAATCCGTGGTATACTATAGTCTAGAGTTTAGGACATATATGTATGGAGGATGGTCACCACATGAGTAGAGGCGCTAAAATCCGTCTAACGTACTACCGCGTTATACCCTTTGTGGCTTTCCAAACCCGAGATGGAGTTAAGCCTAACGTAATCAATCGACTCCAGGTGTTCGATGCGCGAGAGAGAGAGAGAGAGGAGCGAGCGCGCGCGCGTGCGTGCGTGCACATACACCCAATGTTATTATTATTATTATTTACGTCGAAGATTCGATTTCCGAAGGAATCGTTTTTTACGCATCGAAAAAACGATTCCTGTAAGGATCGTTTTTTTTTTTTTTTACGGCACAAGTCCGAGACTTTGAATCCGCCAGGTTTCTTCTGCATATCCGGTTCTTGAGTCCGATATATATATATATATATATATGCTACAATATGGGTTAGAGTTATACGTATCGCTGTTCAAAACTTGGTATAGTGTCTCTTGAAGGTGATAAACTGATCCCCCTCGAGGTTTGGTGACCGTAGGTCACCTCCTAAGGGGTGCTGCCCCCTTAGCGCCAAGGTCAAATTCGTTCCTGAAAAACCCTGTTAGCGCTTGAATCTGTAATCGGAATTACGATGTGGTTATTATAGAAGAACGCAATCTCGTGGGACAAAGATTACGTTCACTCGTGCGTCCCCCGAAGGGGGGACGCAGCCCCAACAAAAAAATCAAATGAAATTCGCTAGAAGACTGAAACGCTCAGAGATATATGGTGTGAAGGAGACGGAAGTGGAGTCGGATTCCGGAGACGGAGTTCGGAGTTGAGGATTCGGTTTCGAGTCCAGGGAACCCCCAACCGGAAAGATGGGTCCCCTTCCTGAAAAATAAAAGAAGAAGAAGAAATGCTATAATTAGAGGAAGAAGGAAGAAAGAAGAAAGAGAAAGGAAGAAGAGGAGGGAAAGGAGGAAGGAAAAGAATGAGGAAGGAGAGTCTGATGGAGTAGGTACAGACACGCGGCTGTCTGAGCACCTGCGGTGGAACAAGTTAATAAACATTTGTGTAATGATAAATATTTGTGTCTTTATATAGGTTAATTGGATCTGGTAGATTTTCAATAATAATTGTGCGAAATCAAAATTCAAGAAAAATAAATAAATAAAATAAATAAATAAATAAATAAATTAAAATTTCTTACACTTTTTATGTTTATAACTTACAAATTTACGTTTTTTACTACCCTAAACAGTAAATCACTAAAATCAAGCCACCATCCACCCCCCCTATCCTCCCTCATGACCATCTGTGATCTATTGATCTATTGATTTACAACCACACATTTTGAGTAGTATTTTTGGATAAACATAAACATAAAATCAAGTTCTTTATGAACTAATCAACACCAGCGAATAATTGCTGACGTAACAAAGTTTCACATTAATAAAGCTTAACTTAGCATCATCTGAATCTAAGAAATTGTACATCGACAGAACTTAACTCATCTTAAAACAAGGAATAAACGGTCACATTAACAAATTTCCACACCTAACAGCAGTAAAGTAACTAACATAGCATCCAAAAACGTAACTTAATTCCACTTGGTCAAGGCTATAATCCTACATATAACAATTTAATTTACACTGACGATGGGTAATATTAACTAAAATTTTACTATAACACTTGTGTAATATCATGATAGAACCGGTGAAGAGTATGCTAACGTTAACAAAGTTTTCCTATTAATAAGGCTAACATGATCATCACCTGAACTAGAATATAATATACAACGACAAACCCTGCCAACATCTGTAGGGTAAAGAATAAACAAGCTAATTGAACAAAGACCCACCGACTTAAACACAGTAATAAGTACTAACAAGACCACAAAAAACCATTCCATTCATTGCTTTATCAAACATATCTCCAACATGACAATGTTTATTTTTACATTAACATAGTAATAATTAACATAAAAATTTAGCATAGCCGCAGCCTAAACCAGCATACTACCTAATTCGGGTTAAAGAACAAAACAGAGTAAAGAGTTTTACTCTCTGTAAAGCTAACTATGAACATTACATACTAACACACACATCACACACCACAACACACCCACACAACACACACACACAACAACAAAACCAGACGAATAAACAGCCCATCATCATCATTGTATGTCAATTAAATCGAACATACGGGGAAATTAAGAACAAGTTTTCGTAATTTTATAACATGATAAATTTCATTGAAAAGCGTTATAATAATACATAAAAACATATAAATACATAAAAATATAAGTTTATTTTAAATATATTGAATGTTTTGATTAAACGAACATAGGATTACAGTTGGGTACGTTCTATATATCTCTCTAAAGATTCAATATCCCTTAAAAGGATGTGTAAGTATTAATGTCTTCAGCAACACTAAACCATTTTCGGCATATGTCGATTCAACAGAACTCATTCTCTCATACAAGAGAGAAGTAAAACTCATCCAAGCTGATAGTTTATTAAAGCATTTTATATTACTGCAACATAGAAAATTTTTTAATTTCGGTGTAAATATCATAGATTAAACCGTGAGCTATATGTATTAAGTCATCGAGTATGTCAACATCGTTAGATTGCGTTGTTAATGTTCGTTTTTTTTATTTTAAGCAACGCTGTAAATATTTTCAGGGTTCGAACTGTGTGAAAACCTATACGATGTGCGATAGAAGGTCACCAATCGAACGGGTTTTCCAATATTGGCGTTCACCGTCAAGGGTTTTAATATTGTCACACGACGAGAACACCACGTCTATTCTAATTAGAAACCACTTTATGTAGTTCTTCCTGTTAGATACTTCCACTAAACGTTGATCCTCTCGGGATAACAAACACTTATCCTCTAACCATGTAGCAGCGATGTCGATAATCTTGATGTATGCCATGCAGCGCAAACGAATAAAGGTCTATTATTTGACCCTTTTGGCAGAAATACAAGCAAGCGTAACGACTGCCATTTGTTTACGATTAACTATGAATGAACACATCATTGGGAATAGACGAGCTCCTTTGGGGTGGAAAAGATTTAAATCAACACAGACGTGGAGATGCGGGAGAATGTCATCGTACCAGAACACTGCGAAAAAATGTCCTACTGAACGAAATCGGTATGCGTAGACAACCCTTATAGGTAATGAGATCCTTTCAAGAATCAGAAAGAAGAGTAAAAACAAGAATAACACGCACAAGACAAACCATATCAAGTTTCAAAATAGGGTATATATTGCTCGCTAGACAACAACAACAACAGCAACAACAACAACAACAACAACAACAACTAACAACACAACAACAACAACAACCACAACACAACAACAACAACAACAACAACAACAATAAGCAACAACAACAACTTTTAACATAGTACAATAAATAAGTTCTTATATACCAACCAAGCGAATTATGTAACGAACTTGTTTTCCAAACTTAATTAAAGTCTAACATAGCTTTAAATAGAACTAAGAATATACTGTCAATACTAAAATCTAACACACCTTACACATTACGACATAAAAGCAACTAACATTGATAAAAGATTCCATACTTAATCAAGCAGTAAAGTACCTAGCCCTGCGTACATAGAACGTAACCTATTCCACTTTTTCAAGCTATACTCTCTTATCGTTGTTAATTTGTTAATTTTACATTAAGAGTATGCCGAGCTCAAACCGTGATTTTCGTAGCGATAAACAAGCACAGAAAATGAAATCCCAAGTGTATCCAACAGCGCGAATATATGGTTAAACATTACAATGTTTCACAAATATATAATAGCTAAATCAGCGCACAATATGAACTAAGAAAATAATTTACAACGACAACACTTAACACCCTTTAAATTCAAATAAAAAGTTACATTAAAAAATTCCACACTTAACACTGTAAAGTAACTAAGCATGCCATACAAAACGTAACCTATTCATACTTTTTAATAAGTTCTATATATACTGGCCCACGAAGATGTGCTTACGGAACAAAGTTTAGCTTCAATAAAGCTAACAAATCTAGAATAACCTGAACTAAGACTATAAGTAACCATTGCAAACCTAACATAAGCCTCACCATGAATATCAGCTAAACATCCTGAAAAATTCCCTACTTATCAAAGGTAAAGTAGCTAAACACAGGTCCATAACAATACTCGATGATGTTCCAGCCTTCGAGCATATTACGCAGCAGATAAAGCGTATTAACTAACAAAATCCCTTAACAAAGTGACCAATCTTCAAAGATGGCCACCATCTTAAATATGAATTGACAACTATCTCCACAAAGTGTACAATCGTTTTCGAGAATAACATCATTTGACCTATTGAATAAACCGTAGACATTTATCAAAGCTCCCTTAGGGCAAACCTAGACATTACTCAAGCAAATAACTTAATCCTACGGCTCAACTTTCTAAACACATCATCGTCATTAACTCCGTAATTATTTACAAAAACTCATCATTTCTATAACAAATCATTGCTAACATACCTAGCGTATGAATAATCCGCTAACATCCTGAAAATTCCCTACTTATCAACATTAGGTAAATAGCTAACAGGTCATACAAATACTCGAAATGTTCCCACTTTTCCAGCATTTCTGCAGCAAGGTAAAGACGTATTATCTAACAAATCCCGTTAAAAAAGTGCCATTCTATCAAAGATACATGCATCTTGAACTATGAATTGACACTGATCTTCATCAAAGTGTCACTTTGTGTTCGGAGTATAACATCATTTGAGCTATGAATAAGCGTGACATTAGCAAAATTCTCGGGAGCAAAACCTAACATTACTCAACAAAATCTTAACATTGAGCCTGCACGTTTTCTAACATATTCATCGCCAGTTAACGACAGTAAATAATCTTACAAAACATCATCATTTTTTCTCCAACAAATCAGTGTTAAATTTCACCCAGTCATAGTAAAATATTTAACATAACGTACCAACTTACGATTAAACAGCTTTCATTAACCAATAGTATCTAAAGCAACACATCACCTCCCAAGAGAAACCCCAATGGGAATGCACCCCTTGAAAGGGTGTGATTCCTGAGAGTGGGATCACCGCCGAAGGGGTGTAAGGTGGGTTTACCCCCTCCTTCGGCAGGGGTTAAAACCCGCTTACACCTCCTTCGGGGTGATCCCACTCTCGGAAGTCACACTTGTCAATGGTGCATCCCATTTGGGTTTTCTCTTGAGGGATGTGTGCTTTAGATACTTTTGGTTATGAAAGGTGTTTTTATTCGTAGTTATGGTACGTTTATGTTAAATAATTACTATGATGGGTGCAAATTGAAACACTGATTTGTTGGAGAAGTGATGAGTTTTGTAAGGATATTACTGTGGTTAACTGGCGATGATATGTTAAAAACGTGAGGCTATGTTAAGATTTTGTTGAGTAAAGTTAGAGGTTTGCCGAAGAATTTTGCTAATGTCTACGCTTATGTCATAGCCAAAATGATTGTTATAACCGAGACGAGTGAACAGCTTTGATGAAGATAGTGTCAATTCATAGTTTCAAGATGGTGGCTTTGATAGATTGCCCACTTTTTTAAGGGAATTTGTTAGATAATACGTCTTTACCTGTTGCAGAAATGTTGGAAAAGTGGGAACATTTCGAGTTTGGTATGACCTGTTAGCTACTTTATCTTTGGATAAGTAGGGAATTTTCAGGATGTTAAAGCGATTATTCATACGCTATGGTAAACTGTTTAGCACTGATTTGTTAGGAGAAGTTGATGAGTTTTTTGTTAAGATATTACGGTGCTAACTGACGATGATGTGTTAGAATATGTGAGCCTAGGTTAAGTTTTTTGTTGAGTAATGTTAAGGTTGCCCTAGACCTTTGATTAATGTCTACGTTTATATTCATATGGTCAAAGATGTTATTCTCGAACGATTGACACTTTGATAAGGATAGTATCAATTCAAGTTCAAGATGGGGGCATCTTTGATAGATTGGTCACTTTGTAAGGGGATTTTGTTAGATATACGGCTTTATCTGCGCTAATATGCTCGAAGGCGGAATACATTAAGTTTTGTATGTCCTGTAGCTACTTTACCTTTGATAAGTAGGGAATTTTCAGGATGTTACAGATTATTCATGCGTGAGTATGTTAAGTTAGTCGTTGTACAATATTCTTAGTTCAGGGTATGACATGTTAGCTTTATTGAAGCTAAAACTTTGTTCCGTAAGCATATCTTCGTGGGCCAGTATATATAGAACTAAAAAAGTATAATAGGTTACGTTTTGTAAATGCATTGCTACGTTACTTTACTGGTGTTAAATGTGGAATTTTGTTAATGTTAACTGTTTAATTACGTGCGTAAGTTGTGTTAAGTTTGTCGTTGTACATATTCTCTAGTTTCATATGATGCCTATGTTAGCTTATTATTGTGGAAAACCATTGTAATGTTTAACTATATTCCGCTGGTTAGTTATAAATGAACTCATTTTTGTGCTATGTTTATCCGAATGATACTCGAAATGCTTCGAAAATCAATAGTGTTAATGTAAATATTAACAATGAATGTTAGAGATATTGCTTGATAAAAGTGTGAATATGGTTACGTTTTATACTTATTGTTAGTTACTTTTACTGCTGTTAAGTAATGGAACTTTGTTAATGTTATTGTTATTCGTGTGTAAATGGTGTGTTGATTTGTTATTGTACAGGAATATCTTAGTTCTGATAAAGGTCTTATGTTTAGCTTTATTAACGTGAAAAACAATGTTACGTTAGCCATATATTCGTTTGTGTTATATTAAAGAACTTAATTTTTGTCTATGTTGTTGTTGTTGTGTTGTTATTGTTGTTGTTGTTGTGTTGTTGTTGTTGTGTTGTTGTTGTTGTTGTTGTGTTGTTTGTTGTTGTTTGTTGTTGTTGTTGTGTTGCTGTGTTGTTGTGTTGTTGTAGCGAACGAGAATATATACCCTTTGAACTGATATGGTTTGTTTGTGCGTTGTATTCTTGTTTACTCTCTCTTCTTGCCTTGGCCTGAAACGAAAAGAATCTCATTACCTATAAGGTTGTTTACGCATACGATTCCGTCAGTAGAACATTTTTTCGCTGTACTGGTACGATGACATCTCCCCGCATCTCCACGTCTGTTGTTGATATTTTCACCAGGAGCTTCGTTATTCCCAATGATGTGTCATTTACATTTAATCGTAAATCAAATGGCAGTCGTTACGTTGCTTGTATTTCTGCCAAAGGTTCAAAATAATAGACCTTTATTCGTTTTCGCTGATGGATTCATCAAGAATTATCGACATCGCTGCTACATGGGTAGAGGATGAAGTGTTTGTTATCGAGAGATCAAACGTTTAGTGAGAAATATCTAACAGGGAAGACTACATAAGTGGTTCTAATAGAAATAGACGTGTTGTTCTCGTCGTGTGACAATAATTAAAACCTTGAGGGTACGTCCAATATTTGCAACCCGTCGATTGTGGTGAGTACCTTCTATCGCACATGTTAGGTTTCAACAGTTCGAACACCTGAAAATATTACAGCGTTGCTTAAAATAAAAAACGAAATTAACATTAACATCCTAACGATGTTGACATACTCGATGACTTAATACATATAGCCACGGTGGTATATCTACGATTATTTACACCGAAACATGTGGTTTTCCATATAATGCAGTATATAGAAATGCTTTAATAACTATCAGCTTCGATGAGTTTACTTCTCTCTTGTAAGAGAAGAATGAGTGCTGTTGAATCGACATATGCCGACAAATGGTTTATGTGTTTGCCTGAAGACATTTATACTTCATTCTTTTCAAAGGTATTGTAATCTTTAGAGAGATTAGTATAAACGTACCCATACTTGAATCCTATGGTTCGCTGATCGATGAATTAATATATTTAAATAAACTTATATTTTATGTATTTATATGTTTTTATGTATTATATAACGCTCTTTTCTGAAAATTATTTGTTATAAAATACGAAAACTTGTTTTACTTTCCCCTCCGAATGTTCGATTTATTGACTACATTGATGATGATGGCTGTTTTTTTTTGGTTGTCTGTGTGTGTGTGTGGTGTGTGTGTGTGTGTGGTGTGTGTGTGTGTGTGTGTGTTAAGTTGTAAGTATCATAGTTTAGCTTACAGAGAGTAAAAACTTTACTGTTTGGTCTTTACCCAGTAGGTATTATGCTGGTTAGGTGCGGCTCTGCTAAAAAAAAAAAAAAAAAAAATTAAAAAAAACAAAAAATTTTTTTGTTAATTAATTTAATATGTTTAATGTAAATATTAACATTGTATGTTGGAGATATGTTTGAAAAGCATGAAGGAATTGGTTTTTGTGAGTCTTTTTAGTTACTTTTACTGTTGTTAACGTTTGGATCTTTGTTATAGTGTTTAGCGT
>JABUQX010084374.1:0-31736 GCA_015478945.1 Trachelipus rathkii
ATGCAATACCAAAAATTGTAATTGGAAAAAGGTATAAGTGTACAGATAGGAACAGCGAAGAGAACATAGATATAAAAGTGCTTAGTAGAGCAGGTAAGGCGAATAGCAAAAAATGGAGTGACAGCTATAATGTACAGAATATGTCTAGTGGGGAGATGAAATGGATAGATTTAAGAGAATATAAAAATATCGAAATCATAGATGATGAGGCTGAGGTTTGGTTTGGTAATAGGGATGATGAAGTGATTTTGAATGCAAAATTAAGGGAAATAGACAATTGGAAGGCAAATGATGTATTTCGGAGGGTAAAGGAGAAAGGGCAGAAATTGATATCATTACGATGGGTAGTTACCGAAAAATTAAAAGATAAGGAGGTTATATGCAAAGCTCGTTTAGTAGCAAGAGGTTTCGAGGAAGAGGGAGAGGGGCTGGTGACTGAGGCACCAACTTGTTCAGGAGAGATATTGCGGTTTTGTTTAAGCGTTATGAAAAGTAAAGGTTGGATGTGTAGCTCCATAGATATAAAATCTGCGTATCTGCAAGGGGATAAGATTAAGAGGAAGGTTTATGTAATTCCACCAAAAGAGGCAAAGGAAAAGGGTATTGTTTGGGAACTAAAAAAAACTGTATATGGGCTTAAGGACGCTGCTAGGGTATGGTATGATAAGGTGGTTTCGTTGATTAAGGAATTGGGAGGTCAAAAAAGTAAGCTGGAATCAACTTTGTTTTTCTGGAAGAAAGAGGGAGTTTTAATGGGGATCATGTGTACCCATGTAGATGATTTCTGTTTTGGAGGTACAACAGAGTTTATCAGAGAGGTAATAGAAAAGATGAAAGAACAACTTGAGATAGGTTCAGAGGAAGAAGAAGGTTTTAAGTACATAGGAGTAAACATAAAGGATAATGAGAATGGAATATGGTTGGAACAGGAAAAGTATCTAGAAGGGATAAGGATACCTGAAAAAGGAGAATTTTTTGGCAATAGGGATATGACTGAAAAGGATTTAACGTTATATAGGTCTTTAGTAGGACAAATCAATTGGTTAAGCGGCCAGACAAGACCCGATTTATCATATGCGGTGAGTGAGAGAAGTAGATTCTTTAAGGGAGGGAAAGTAGAAGAAATGAGAAAATTAATTAATATACTGAAGAGGAGTAAAGCTGTGAGTATGGGGATATGGCTGAGTAAACTAAAGGAAAATGTGGAAATCGAGGTGTATACTGATGCATCCCATGGTAATGAGGAAAGGGTGAATCCTCAGGTAGGTTACATAGTGTGTTTAAAAGATAAACAAGGGAATATGTGTCCTATTGTTTGGAAGTCGAAATGCATAAAGAGGGTTGCCAGGTCCACTATAGAGGCAGAGGCAATCGGGTTTATAGAAGGGGTGGAAGCTGGTATATTTGTGGAAGAATGTTGGAGAGAGGTGTTTGGGGGTAACAGGTTGCCAGTGAGAGTGTATACTGATAGCAAGACTCTAAAAAATGCAGTGTATTCGGAAACTAAGGTGTTGAGTAAAGGTTTAAGAATAGATGTTGCATGGATCAGATGGATGCTTGAGGAGAAAAAGATAACGGAAGTGAAATGGGTGGATACTAAGAATCAATTGGCTGATGTGTTTACAAAAAACAGAGTGGATGTGAAGGGTATAAAAGGCTATGTGGAAGGAAATAGGGGTTAGTGAGAGAAAGAGATGAAGAAGAGAGAGAGAGAGAGAGAGAAAGGTATAAGAATGATTGTTTTTTTTGTGTATTTTTTTTCAGATTGAGGTCTTAGAAGAAGAAGAAGATGGTTCAATGTTGTTCTTGGGGTTTTGTTTTAAGTTATGTTTTTTTTCTTTTGTTATGTGTTTACTTAATTTAGTTTTTGTGTTTCAGTGTTTAATGAACTATTAAAAGATTTATGTGATATATGGATATATGAACATTAACATATCATTCATTAATGAACTAAAGGAAAAAGGAAAGGATAAATAAGTAGGACAATATATTTTATTAAGGATTTATTAAGGAAACACTCTTGCCTTCAAGGTTGTTTACAAAGGCAAAGGAGGAAAGGAAATACTCAAAGGATAGGACACAATTACACAATTAATATAAGAAAGATAGTATTGGTATCTTAAAAGAGAAAGTATATTTGTTGTTTTTATTATTCAAACTCATGGGATTGATTCTCAGGGGGGAAATAAGTTACATTGCTGTTTTCACGAAATACACTGTGCACAGGGGATTCGGGGGAACGTATATGTGATTTTTCCTGTTTTGTTCATTTGAGGCATTCTATATATATATATATTTATATATATATTTATGCTACTACTATTTAATTATTTAAATAATCAAGTAACAAGTAAATTATTAATTGATTTTATTTTCTGTTTCTCAACATATATATATCCATACATCTTTCCCCTCTATTGTGTGTGTCGGAAGGAGTTAGCTAAAGCAGAGGACTTCAAACCAATTTCCTTATCGTAAGTAAAATTCTGTATCACATTATTTTCATATATATATATATATATATATATATTATTATATAATATATATATATATATATATATATATATATATATATATATATATATATATTATATATATGATATATATATATATATAATAATATCTGAGTAATCTAATTTTATTTATTTATTTCTTTATTGAAAATGATTTGAAACTACAATGATGAATTTGCTTATTATATAGATGAAATATACTTATCATTAAGCAGGTGATAACTAGGAATAATTATGAATTTAGAAAAAAAAATTTGCTTATAAAATCAAAAAAGTCATGATTTTTCATAATAAAAATCAATTGATTTAATCAACTGATTAAATCAATTTGATTTGATTTAATCAGTGCCAACCCTGATTGAAGGTAGTGCATGTATTAGCTGATAAAATAATGATAAATAGAAAATAAGAGAAATAATAATTTATATGGTATACTGGTATATCAAAATTAACAATTCATAAAAATCATAAAGAACATGAAGTTGTCAAGATTAAAAACCATAAAAAGAAAATCTTCGAACTTTCAAATTGAAATCTTTCAACTTTTCTTTCTTTTTGATATTTCCCATTTGAATCTCTTGCCAGGAGATTTCATGCCAGTAGAAATTTTCTTTTCTTATTTCCTTTGCTATCAAAACATAACTTTCTGTTACCTAATAGAATTTCTGGCTTTCCACTAAGCTCTCCTTTACAATCTTTCACATACAGTACCTCTGCTTGGTATAATTTACATTAATAATACCAATTAAAAAGGGGATATCACCCAACTTCCCTTTCACCTTTCAGGCAATCTTTGGGGAGAACCAATAAATACTCCAGTATATGGTTGAGTCATCAAGAGATGATGTATTATTCAATTTTTCACCTTATACTGTGTATATATATATAATATAATATTATATATATATATATATATATAAGGTATTATTAGAGATTTTATATTATATAATACTATATATAGTGTTTATTATTATAGTGTAATATATATTATATATATAATATATAGTATTTACTTTATACTATATATATATATATATATATATATATCATACGTCCTTTAGTCAAAGTCTACAAACACACACACACAAACATTTGAGAGAAAGAGAATTTTATAATTGCTCATCCATCTATCAACCTCTCCTCGGTTCTCCACAAACTGGGGGTGGGGTGATGAACTAAAACTTGCACAAGAAATAATCTATAAAAGGATATCCTTGTGATGGGCAATTGCCAGAGGTCAAAGGGTTACTTTATAGATAATCCATAATATAAAAATTGTATATGCCAATAGCATATAGTCCTTGCTAATGAAGTTGCACATGACTAAGAGTAGTATGATGAAAGTATTGAAGCGAATTTATTTATATCTTCATTTATAGAAAGTTGTGTAATTTAATTCCCATATCAAGAGAATGGCTTGATAGTCCATAAAGAGCCATGTGAGAACAGTACTCCATACAAGGGCGGATAAGACCTTTTTTTTTTTGTAAATTTTTTGAAAACCTATGATTTTGACATTTGTCAAAATTAGTGTTGCACCGCTATCAAAATTTTAGTCTGATACTGATTAGGGATGTACCGATAGTATCAGTATCCGCCATTTTTTCTGGTATCAATATTGGTTAATATGGCCGATACTTCCTACTTTTTGGGTGAAGAATTATGAAAAACTTTTAGATTCAATAATAAATCTAGTTTTGATATATAAAAGGTTCTAATAAGGAATTCCTTAAGATAGCTGAAACCCCACAAGAATGGCATCTCCGATGGTGAACCACTTCTGAAATGCATTTAAATAGCATAACTGAGGAGTTTGCTCACATACCAAAAAAAAAGATTCACAGAGGTGGAAGTCGCCTTATTCAACCTGGCAACAGCACTGATAGTGACGAAGAGGATTAGGATTATATTAGACTTTGATATAGTTCAGGCCAAAGCATTGGACATTCATTCACCTAAAGGATCAAGCCAAGGAACGCCTCATCGATAAAACTGAAGAGACAGTCATCAAGGAGCAAGATAATTCAAATTTGCAATCTGTGAAAGAGAAGATGAGGCTCTACAAAAACATGGAGATGCTGCCTACAGAAGAGAATCCTTTCAAGTGGTGGCAGGAAAAAGGGCCAAGGTTTCCATTATCATCAGTGCTTGCAGGGCAGAAATTTTATCAAGCCCCACACTGTCAGAAGGACAAAAAGCGTATTTTTAGTGTAGGGTGGGAATGTAGTACCGGAATTCTTTGTTTTATGTGGCCGAGCGCAAAGTTGCGGGCCGGAAGCAGAATTACGATCATACCTTTCGGTTTCCAAGTTTCATAAGAAAAGAGAGTTTATTTTACATAATCATAGCCATCTTTTACAAATTAGTAGCTTGGGTGTAGCAGTTTGCATATATATAGCAGTGTAACATTCATACACATGCTCATTTGCATAAGCATGCTTTAGACTTTGTATACTATGTAAGGTATTGACAAGCCCTAGGGTGCTTTGTTGATTTGCATGAACATGTTTTGTGATTGGTTCTATTGGCTCTATGGTCTAGTCTCGATAGGTCCATGTGGCTTAATGTCTTTCCTTGAAAGGAAGTGGCCGGCTGCCCTGCACAGTACTCTAGTAACTGGCCTAACATGAGCTGTTGTGGCAGTTTACTTAACTTCCTTGCTCTGTAAATGACAATTGCAATTTGTTGTACCAAGCTCTTATGTTTTGTTCTTTGCGTCCATGGCACTGATTTTCCACTTGTGCTCAACAAATCTTTTTCTTGCTACAAGCCTCGAGCATCCCCATTCATTGCAGATTTTCATAAGCATGTTTTTGGTGATTGGGTTTATTAGCTTGACTGGGACAGTCTCAGATAGGCTCATGTGCTTCTTACTGTCCTTTCTTATTTCTAATGTTCTTATGTTAATAATTCTACTTACATACCTACAGTAATTTTTTAACTAAAGTTACTGCAAATCACGTCAAATTTAGGAGGTAATATAATAATATAATATAGGTATATATATATATATATGATATATAATATTATATAATATATATATATATATATATAATATATATATAATATTATATATATTATATATATATTATATATAATATATATATATATAATAATATATATAGTATATATGTATATATATTATTAATATATATATATATATATATTATATATATATATATATATATATATAATATATAAATATATATAATATATATATATATATATATATATATATATATATATTTCAGTATATCCTTTATGTGCGTATGTGGATATATTTATTGTGCGGTTCCTAAAAGGGCCCACAATTTTAAGTTTGGCAATAACTACTATTTAACATATATGAGTTTTAAAATAAGTTCTTAGATTGCCAGGTCCTATGTAATGTTACACATAAAAAAATTTTTTGTCTTGTTAAGATTGTAAAAATTATTTAAACTCGAAGTGAAAAAAAAAAAAACCGCTTTTTTTTTTTAGGGCCCATGTGTATGACAAAAAGGGCCCCACCCTTTTAACTCTTGCTAAGAGTAATTTTATTGGTAATTATTTATTGCATTATTTTGTTGCAATTTAAACTTTTTAATGAAAATATATGCAGAATATTTATTAAATTGTTTTGAAATTCAAATAAAAATTATAATAAAATAAAAAAGGTAATTTCTCAATTTTTTCAAAATCAATGACTTTTGGGTCAACCCTCATAACTCTTGTTGAGTTAATTTTTTTTGTGTTTTTAAGTTATTATTTTTTTTTTTTTAAGGTTTTTTATAACTAAATATGAAGAATTTTTTTTAATTCTATTTTTTTTTTTGTTTTTTTTTTTTTAAATAAAAAAAATAAATAAAAAAAGGCAAATTGCGTTAATTAACCAAAAAAACCAGTGGGCCATCTTATAACTTCTTTAAATTATATATCCGTATTATATACAACAAGGAGTTAAATATAAAGATGGGCCCTTTTCATAACAAAAATATTTTTTAGACAATAGTACTAAAGTAAACAAAAAATAAACAATATACAATCTCAATATTCATAATACACATATACAGGCCAATTTTCATTCCAAAAAAAAGTGGGCTTTTTTTGTCATACAAATGGGCCCTTTTTGATAGTCTTTTCGATGGTACCTGTGTGTTGATTGGCTGCACCAAAATTTCTTGAAATTTGGTGTGGAATTACCTTTTGCATGGGACTAACATAATTTAATTCAATATTAATATAATTTCTAGAGTTCTTAATGCAGTATTGACTGGAAAAGTACCAAAATGGTTTTTCACGATCGTCAAAAAGTAGGCGAAATTTTTGAAAAATTTCAAAAAATTCCCAAAATTCAAAAAATCGAATTTGAACCATTATAACACCTTTAAACATGCATACTCAATGGGGTTAATAGGTCCACCAATTTTTTTTCGCTCTACACATCATATATACGGAGATACAGGGTGGGCTTTTTTTGCATAACATAAATTGTGGGCCTTTTTAGGTAACAGGGCACTTATATATATATATATATATATATTATATATATATAATATATATAATATATATATATATATATTATATATATATATAGTATATATTCTATATCTATATATATAATATATATAGTATATATTACAATGGAGTACACAGTCCGTTTTTTCAATAGCCGGCAAGCAGTGAGCAGTTAAAGAAATAAATGAACTAGTTTGAATATTTAGCTGTCTATATCTGTAGTAAATGATATCTGATCGGCCTTAAATAACCTTGAATACTGCTGATCTCAATTTACTTAAGAAGTTGGTAACATCTCTACAAAATTTGGTTGAAGATGGGCAATAAGTTTTATGAATTCCAGCTCTTCAGTGATTGTGAATGCTAGTTACTCATTGCAATCAATATATTATCTCTGATGAAAGACATGTGATTTGCGGGCCATTGATATGACAAATCTTTTTTTGAGAGAACTTTTCACTCAAGGCTCACGTTGTTTCAAATGGCTCTGGATCGTTTTCGCAATTTTGGTGTCCTCTGTTCTAGAAAATACAGGACTCTCCCTTTAACTATCCAAATTTGATTTCCAGATATTCTCGTAAGTGATGATTTTCCAGATGCTTATGAAGTGGCGTTGTATTAAATGTTTTTGGTGTACTACCGCGTTTTAATTTTCTGTGGCAGATTTTACACTCTATTACAAATTTTATAGTATCATTAATAATAGAAAAAACTTTACCTTCAAAACCAACACTTTCCATCACCATAGGAAAAGAAAAGGGAAAAGGAAAATCATCAAAGAAGATTCCAAACGGTGAAAGTGACTACACCCGACAAATCATAACAGATGACAGTGTACAAAAGTATATGCTGTTTATTATGCTAATCCCCGAAAAACATATTACTGGGACAAGGTGTTAAAGGTGTTTAGTAATGATGATGTCCCTATTTTGCAGGTTGAAATGAAGTTTCTAAAGAAAAAAAACAATTTCTAGTTCTCCTGAAGAATGGAGATTAATGAGGTGGAGAAGGATGCCATTGCAATAGTAAATGTTAACTTTATATTTTATGGCCCAGTGGTGCCAAAAGATATAACAAGAGGGTTATTCAAATTTGACAACCCTAAAGCATCTGAAGCTTTGACCAAATTCTTTTAAAAACACATTTTATTTTTTTTTAAACGTTGACACCTCACAGGCATAGCCCTATTCAAGGACGGGTACTTAATAGGTAGGTTTAACTTAGTACTCAATGAGGTATCAAACCAACGTCCTCTACCCTGCTTCTCCATATTTTGAACCTACATCCTTTACCCTGCTTCTACATTTTTCAAATCTGCAGACCTCTACCCTGCATCATTGGGAAAAGGTAATATATATATATTAGTGATGGGACGATTAATCGTCATCATCATCGGCAAAAATCGGCATTTTTTTTCAATTGTCATAGTCATCGTCAATTTTTGCTGATTAATTGAACAAATATTAAGAATTTTGGATAATATTAAAACTCAACAATAATATATGATATATTATATATATTTATAATATATATATACTATATATTAATATTAATGTATATTATATATATAATATATTATATATATATATATATCAATACTATATATATAATATATATATTATATATATTATACGGATAGTATATATATATATTTTAAAGATATAATATATATAATATATTTATAGATATATATATATTATAATATATATATAATATATATATATAATATATATGTCTATATATATTATATAATATATATTAGTTTTTGCACTGCTGCCAAAATTTAGTCCGATACGATACAAGTACTCACAATTTTCTCACTACCGATACCGATGCCAATAAATTTTGCCGATACCGACTTATCGATACTTTTGTCCCTATAAATATGGCTTTATATATATTAATTATACTATAATATATATATATATATATATATATAAATTAGTATTAAGTATATATATAATATATATATATATAAATGATATATATATATGTAATATAATACTTAACTTCCTCTCCCAGAAAGCATTTTCATCCTGTCAGTCCGCGCGAGGTCTAATCCTCCAGACATCCTTTCCTGGACGAGTCCTCTCTCTTCACCAGTCTCATTGTCTGCGTGCATTCTTTTTTAGAAGAATTCTCCACCGATCTGTCATCTTTCTTCGGTTCTACACCTCGGCTTCTCCTTCCGGTGGTCCAATCGCATCTTCTTTTCGCACCTCGTCCGACTGCATCCTCTCCAATCCCCGCACCCATCTCAATCTTTCCCACAGTCATCTTCAGTATAATTTCCCCACTCCTACAGCTTTCTGTTCCTTCGTTCCTTATTCTGTCTCTTCTGCTCCTTCCAGTCATTGTTCTCAGAGCTCTCATCTTCCTTCCCGCTTGTAGCTGCACTCCTCTCTTCTCGGTAGTAGTCCACGTTCGGCTTCGTCAGCAGCTCGGGTCAGGTATACTTCGAAGATTACCTTTTAACATCCAATTCCAACGTTTCATCCATTCATCAATGGTAAAGCTCTCCAATAGATTGTCCATATTTTCGCATTCTTCTAGTAATTCTCTCCTCCACATTCCTCCCTTTCTGTTAAAAACATCCTCCGAAATAAACGCAAGAATCCACCGCCTTCACCTCCCCCTCCTACCATCATCCCATGCCTTCGCGTTCTCCTTTACCATTAATGTCACGTTTTATGTAACATTCATCTTCATCCCAGCCTCCTCCAACTCCTCCGCCAACAGCCTCACCACCTCCCGTATTTTCCTAATCCTCTAACTCGCAACATGCTGAATCGTCCGCATACGATATTATATCAACATCAAAGACTCCCAATCTCTCCTCCACTTTACTTATTACTACATCTAAATATACTATGAACAATATAGGAGATATACTCTCTTGTTTAACTCCTGTTTTTACTTTAAACCTATATCATTTTCACTCTTCGTTCTGATGTTACAACTACATTTTTCGTACCATACTCATTATTGCTTTCTTCAATCTTTCACTCACTCCATCATTCTTTCCATGACTCTCCATATCTCTCCTCGTATATATAATATATTATATCTAATTATATATTTATATATAAAATATTATATATAATATATGATATTATAGTAATTAGCAAGCCCGTTCGTTCGTTTTTGGTCCCAAGGCTTTCCAAGAAAATGTAAGAATGCCCCCAAACGAATAGGAATCCTTATTCGTAAGGTTGCTATTCCTGTGCTGCCTTAATTTAAGACATCGTTCTACGATAAATGTAAGACAAACAAAATGGCGGCGGGTAGGCCCCGCCTCGTCTGAATTGGATGAAGTTTTCATTCAATAAAATAAATTAGCTTAAATCTAATTTCTTCCGACACTGGCTTAACTCTATCACAAATTAGTGATCAAACTATTTGTAATTAAACCATGTTATTTTTTTTTGTTTATTCCAAAACCACGTGCTCCATAAAACAGCTGATCCTACAATGTTTAAAACAAAGTAAGCCTATCACGAAATCGCGGCTGTGAAATTCTGTGCTAAAACTGGGTGAGCATTTCTTATCGAGCGTAAGCACAAATGACAAAACGAAAATGGTCTAAATTAAAAGCAAAGAAAAATCTAAAATTCATTCTACTCGTAACCACTTCTTATATTACAATCTAGATTACAGAGATAAAACTAAAGAAATTTGTCCCAAGTATAGTGAGCTTGGCACTTCTATTTATCGCAAGCCCACGAATACTTTAATTTATTTCTTAATTTCTTTATTTCTATCTCTTTAACTCATATAATATTGAGATCTGTAAGGTCTCTCCATAAAACAAGCCTTTGCTTATTTGTCTGATTGAAGTTTTTCCATGAAGAAATCGACTTTCTTTCGTAAATTTTCTCGCTTTAGCCTTTATCCCTCTAAGGTTTGATAAGCTTGTTTACTCGTTTCTCGATAACACTGTATCGCTCTAAACTGCATATGATGTTCCTTAACTTCCTGTTTATGCTCGCCTTCCTACATTGGACCCCTTCCAATGAATCTCACTTACAAAGTTTAAAAGCTCGAAAACAAGCAGCTTTAGTTCAATGCAAGTTTCTTAATCTTTTTTAACAACAACTCAAATTGATGATACCTTTAAGAAGAAACATCCCCATGAACTTGAGGTCACACATTGTTACAAATATAAATTTGACGGAACTGTAACCGTTGAACTATGTAGGGTCGAAACTTCCTATAACTGAAAGATGCGAGCCTCGCAACGCATGGCATTTCTCAAAAATAATCTCCTGCCATCTCTCAACTAGAAGAAATTAGCTGTCAGAGATCACATGACCTCAATAGGCACCCTATATCTCTTCAAAAATTCCCCATTCTTCAGAATGCTTCTACAGATGTAAGAACCTAAAAATTTAGGATTATATATAAAAACACTTAAACCTACACTTAACATCCATAAGACTTCTTTGGTACTCCTGATTGCCTGAGTTTCGTGCAAAAACGAACACGATTTCTTATGATTTTTACTTTTGTTTTGCATCAATTGGAATTAGCTGTTGGATGTGAACCGCGTCAATTTCGGATAAAACCAGAAATAAAAAAAATAACATGGTTTATTTTACAAAAAAATTGATTAACTATTGTGATGGAGTTTATCAATTTGGAAGAAATTAGATTTAAGCAGATTTTATTGAACTGAAATATTGATAATTGAGACGGGCCCTACACACCGTCATTTTTTGTGTTACACACTGTTTTGTAAGACGTGTAAGGAGGGTGTGTTCCATTTCTATGTGGTTTATCAAGCAGGAACTTAATCGAAACATGGAGGGAGAGTGTTTCCGACAAGTGCGTGCCCCCGAAGAGTTTGACTGACCACCTAACACGTTAATCCAAGACCAAATGGCCTTCCGTTGAAACAGTCTTGATGAAAGATCCAAGAGAATAAAAGAAATTAATTCGTAAACAGTTAAAGCTGTTTAATTTCCCCTCTGTGGCCACCGGATAGCGCGTAGAGCCTAGATTTTACTCCAATGCGGGTAAGACACAGGGACTGCTCGTGTGCCCCCAACATCCACCGGAAATCGTCCGAAGAATGATATCAGAGACAAAAAAAAAAAAAAATTTACATTGATAAGCTTGAAAAATAAAAGAGCAAGTAATAACAGCAGATGTCGACGGTTATGAAGTTCTTCTGAAGATTAATGGAACCAACTAAGGAAATAGATAATATTAAGAAGTGAAGAAGATTTCTGACCAATAAAATATAAATAAATACATAGATAAGACGGTGGGTAATGAGAAGAGGATTACTTCTTACTTTTATTAATTAAAGTAAAGGAATGTTTTAGGCTTTAAATATTTACAACAAACTTATATACATTTTAATGTTTTATCATTGAGTGATTCTGGGGATTGGGTAAAATCCAGAATCCTTTTTATGATCATTATTTACAGAAAAAAAAACAAATAAATGCATCAGTGAGTTTGAAATGACCTTGCCTTATATAATAATTATTCCATTAGGACCTTTGATAAATAAATGCTCTAAAGTCTAAGATGTTAATGTGATAAGGATTTGGCTTATCTTTTAACAGCTCGTTGAAATCAATACGAAAGAATCCCCAGTTCCGACAAAAATTAGCCCAAGGGATAGAATTGTTCTGAACAAAGACTAAGCCCAAGACAAAAGTTTGTTCAAAACTGAGAGATTCCCAAGTCCAGTAAATTGATACTTTAAGTAAGCATAAAAGGAAAAATCACGAACAAGAAACACATTGGGACTTTAGGTCCAATCCCATACATAAAAGAAACAAAATTGGGACTTTAGGCCCAATACATAAAAGAAACATAATTGGGACTTTAGGCCCAATACATAAAATTTAAACTCCAGACAAAAAATGATCTAGCTGGGACTTTAGGCCCAGTTCATAAAATTCATAGCCCGAGACATAAAAGAAGCATCAGAATTGGGTCTTTAGACCCAATCCATAAAACGCTGAAGGAAAGATCAACCACAGTAGCTATTCATTCAAACCACTATCAAACTGAATTAGAGTACTAGCACTATTAAAATTATATGACAGAAAGAAGATTCTAAATTTAAATACAAAATGGTACGACTTAAAATTTAAAAGAATTTTAAACATAAACAGTATTCTACATTGATGAAACTAAATCAATAAAACAAATTTTTTAATTGAAAACTACCCCTAGCCATTGTTATTGGTCTCAGAGGGTTTTATGTCGTTTGATGAATGGAGAAGAATCTCCTGTAAGAGACATAAAACCTCCATAAATTTACATTTAAACATCAGTGACTATTTAACATAACATTATATAATTCAAAGCAATATAAACATAATAAAGACCAGTAGCTAAGCATATCCTATCTTAGTAATTGTTATTGTCATACCTTGTAAATTTTAATATTCCACGAAAAATTGAAAATAATAGTTCCAGATGATGTATTTAATTCTGCTGCTATATTTTAATTGTAACAAAAACTATGCAGGACAATTGTAAACAATATTAACAAAGAGATACAGATCTACTAAGCTGAAACAAGAAATAAAACAATAGTGTAAATCTGCATTAAATATACATAAATATAACAAAATCTTCATGCACACATAATGCCTAAACATAAGAATAGGCATGCTTTTGTGTGCATTTAAAAACATAAAATAATGAAACCACTTTACTAATAAAAAAAAAAAATAAAAAAAAAAAAAAAAAACTCATCTTTCTAATCGAAACATCATTATGAAAAAATATTTATCATTAATTTCTCAGATGTATGAAAAGGGTCTTGTGGGGGAGAAAACTGATCCCCCTTACATCCGCACTAAACCTATGCCCCCACTACAAATCAATCATAATGATTTTCGCAGAGGCAATGATTTAGACAGAGTGATGTAATGGTTACTTTCATAATTGCTATATTAAACTATATACAAATATACAAACAGATAGTAAATGTATTTCTAAGGTTAATTTCCATTACAAACATAATCTATACAATATCATACTATGAAATATATATATAAGAACTATTTATCGGATCAGAACACATTTCAAAAATTTAATTTGAAACTTTTAATTGAAATTAAGTCTATTAATTACAAAATATAAATTGCAAAAAGAATTGATTATTATCCAAATTATTTCAAACTAAGGCAAGGTAAAAAAAAAAAAAAATTTCTAAAACACTATGATTAAATCCATTTTCAAAATAATGTACAAAAATATAATATCAGACTTTACACATAATACAGTCTTCAAATAAAGACTGAGGATGACTAGGAAATGAGATAAATCAGTCTTTACAATTCAGAATATTTTTCAGTATTTAAATAAGGATCGATGAAGACTATGAAATGAGATAAAACAGCTTTTACAATACGTTTACAATTTTACAAGATAACCTGGTTAAATATATTAATAAATATTAATAAATATTAACGACTAAGAGAATTTCCATTATACTTAAGAATTTGAAATATCTAATTACAGATATGAAATTTTTACTATGTGTGGAATTCAAAATTTATTTAGTATCATTCATCAAAACTTTATTTGTAAATCCATTTTAATGTAAAATATATACAGAAATATATAGAAATATATATACACAATTAACAGAAAAAATTATAATATCTCTTTTACTGTATTGTTTTATTATTAAATTAATTGTAAATTAATTGTAGTTTTTCACAAATGTTTGTACCACACTCACAGTTTTTCAGAGGATTTATACATTATATGACTTTATTATTCTATTTAGTATTTAGTATGGGGACAAGCCGAATTTTGCACTCTTTCTTCTTCATAAACTAAGGAACGAAGTTCATCAAAAAAGCATTGTCTTTGCGGTACAGACATGTTAATATATGAAATTTTTGACAATATCACTTGAAGGCCTGACCTGATTTCTTCACGGTGGGAAACAAGGGGAAGTGAAGAATTATTTCGGCTTGTTTGTGAAGCACTAAAATAGGGAGACATTTCAGACATTCTAGAAGAATTTGAAGAGGGATACCAAGATGGTGGAGTAGTAACATCGAAATGGGGGACAATTTCTGTTGAGGGAAAAGGGACAGTAGGAAGAGAATCTTGTGGTACGTTCTCTGGGGTTAAGGGGTCTGAAGTGTATTCAGGTACCATTAGAAAAGATTCTTCTGATAGGGATATTCTGGATCTTGAAGTGCTAGGTCGGGATGTTATTATGGGAATAGGCGAAGTGACCTCTTCTGTTGTGACCTCAACTTCAATAACTTTCCGTTTTGGGGAATTGGAGGTTTGTGCTTCATCAGGGGTTTTAATAAATTGAGCAATTATCTTCTCTTTTTCTTCAGAAATGGGAAATGGTCTGCGAAGTGGGGAACTAGTGCATAAACGTTTCATGGAGGGTATTTTCTGCAGGACCGGAATTTTCTCAATAAGGTTCCTGATGGTGAAGAATTTTTGGAATTTTTCCATGAACGTCATTAAGAAAGTGAAGTTGACATGTAGTCCATCTGAAAGAAGAGGCGAATCCATGCAGATAGATTTCCTTTTCAGAAATGCAGCATGTGGAGTTGTCCTGGTCGGTTCATGTTTCTTCTCAGCAGTCCAATAACAATGGTTTAAAACGTGGTTTCCCATTAGACAAACCTTATTGGGCCACGTAAATTTGACATTTTTGTTAAATTTGATGTCCTCAAATATGTTGAAACATTTGATGGAATGTTCCCGCATGGCATAAGGGTTTAATCTAGGATGACGTTCGAGGAAATTTTCATAGGTGACTCCCCATGTACGCATAAGACGAGTCTGATTGTAGGCGTACATATCTTTGATGGTGGGAATAATAAGATATACCCTAGCCGATGGATTACAGATCATAGCATGAGTGGTAATCTGTTCCATGATATGGGAACATCGTCAACAGAAAAGTCAGGGACAGGAGCAATTACAGTTGTATGATAATCTCCACTGTAAATAGTTTGATTCTTCCAAGCGAGAGAATACAAAGCCCATATAACAAGGAAGTCCACGTCTTGTGACATTAAAGTGGTCACACGTGATGGACACTCTTGTATCTTTCGTCCCGACTTAATATCTGTGACTAGCTGCAAGTTATATTGTTCTAACAGCGTTCGTCGATTCTTGTCGAAAATAGCCAACTGGCTTGTTCCAATCATCAAAAGTTTCGCAACCATACTGGAATTACTGATTTACTGGAATGATAAAATATAGGGATTAATTCCAGTAATAAAGAACTTTTTCATTAACAAACTGGGACCCAGGTCAAATATTTAGGAAAGGTCCGAAGGGACTCAAGGATATGAATAAAAAAAAATTTTTTTTTTTTTCTTTTTAAACTTAATAAATTTTAGCAAAGAGTGAACATTTTCCATAATATATATTTGAGCTGAACCTGAGGTATTTTCATGTGTGTCTAAATTACCATTTAATGTATTTATCTATTTGACATGCTCAAATTGCTGTTGCAGGGTAAGCAAACAAATTTAATTAGCATAGGCAAAGGACAAAGAATTAAAAAATAAAAAAAAATCAGGAATTTGGCATCCAAAAAACTAAAAGATATTGTTTTATTAGCAATCAAACAAAAGTGCAATGTTCAGAGGAGTGTATACATAATAATAAAGTTAGAAGGATAGATAGATAACTTTAAAAAACTCAAAAGGGAACTCTATTATTAACATTCCGGATGATAATAAAAGAAATACAGTCGAAGAGTACATGAAGGATAGTGTGTGACAGGATAGGGTAGGAAAGGATAGTCAGCTATCTATATCCCTGACCTATTCATGCACTTGGCATATTCTTTTCAAAATACTAGCTTTAATTTCTTAGATTTGATCTTTAAACTAATAGGCCTTTAACTAATAAGCTAATAAAAAAAAATAAACTAGAGTCTATTCCAAAGAAGCTGTATAAAATCATGAGCTATATACATTTCATAAAAACATCTAATAACTCTATTTTCTATTCTGGACAGTCTCAAACATTTTTGCTCATTGCATGTTATCCGTTATATTTCTTGTGATTTCGTTTTCAGGACAGACAGATAGTCGATAGGTAGTAGCTTCTTAAATAAATATAACACATCTTGATAGGCCCATCACAACCATATCACCATCGGGTTCAAGAATAATTGTGACTTGGGACAAAAAAATAGAGTTAAAAGTATCAAGAGGGAATTAAAAAGTTCTTAACTTTTCTAGACATCATTGATTTTTCAATTTTCCATATTAAACACAAATTGTACTTAGTGAATCTTAATATGCGACTACTATCAAATAAATTATCAAATAAATGATCTGGTTAAAACACAATTTCAAAATAGCAATTACGTTACCTATCTTAACCATCCTAAAAACCTATTCGATAATTAGGTCATTGTAATATTGTAAATTATTTTATTGAGCGCTTGAATAAGTAAACACAAATTTTCCGTTTTTCCGAGGTATCATAATTTGACTATTAAAAAAAATTATATAAATATCATATTATCGTTGTAAGTTACTATTTATTAGAATAAAAAATACTTACAATTAATATAATATATATATACTATATATATATAATATATAATTATATTATTATATATATATACTATATTTTTTTTTTTTTCCAAAAACAATATACAATTTAACCAAACCCAAAACACAAAACTATACAAAGAAAGAAGGTATTCATTAAAAGTCGCAAAAATAAATTACTGAATAAACTGAGAAAAAAGAAAATTACTGAATAAAACTTGATATGCTCTTTTTCAATTATCTCCTCTAACTTTTTCAATACATCATTCACTAACTTCAATTTTTAACCTTTCCGTTATTTACATAATACAATTCATAACTTCAACTAAGAAAAATCTCTTTCTTTCTTTTCCTGTCCTTTGGTTCTTCGTTTAATATTCTACGCGTTAATGATGTAGTTCTTCTACAGGGCCTAATCATCGGGTAATCGGACATCTAATACATGCAAAAGGATCCCCAACAACAGGAACAAGCATTAAATCTCCTCCTTCAGGCGCGATTGGGTTCCGAACTACTTCGCCTAGAAAACTGTATGACGGGGAGCTGATAGAGGCAGGTGAGACTGGAGATAACGTGTAATTTCCCATATTAAATGCTAATAATCTCGACGGGATTTCCTCAGATGGCAAACTAAAACCTGAGAAATCAGCATCCTCTTTCTGCCCTTGATCAATATTTTCAGAGACTTCGTTGGGAGAGAACTCAAAAACAGCCGGAGTCCTTACTTTTCGAGGGGTATGTCTTAACCCTTCTGGTTCTCCGAGCATATAATCTATAAATGATGCACCCATAAAATTACGTGTATGAAATTATACGGACTTTGGATTAACTGACTCGTCTACCTGATCAATGGTAATATAACCTGAGGGTGATCCCGAATGAATGAGGAGGTTTTGAGGATCAAAATCCCTATAGTCCATTGAAGGAGAATTGACATTCAGAAAAGATACATTGCCTGGGTCCTGTATTATAGGATCATCTAGACTATCGGCTAGTTTTTCCTCTTTGAAGGAGTATGGTCTTGATAGTATCCCTCCAGTGTTTCTCAAAAACTTGCACTTATGAGCTTGCATCCTGCCTATCTACTTCGACCTATCTTTTCTGCTGTAAGCGTGAACATACCCAACATTGTGCCAAAAAAAGGGAAACCTATCTCAACCTTCAATCCATCATCCTATCGCCATTAACCTCTGTTTTTTTTTCTAGTTTTCGGATCTGTCCTCTAGCATACAGCTGTGAAAACATCTCCTCCTCTGTTTCTTCATCTTCCTCTACTTCTGTGGCAAAAAACTTTTCTCTAATCCCTCGATGTTTATTCAAAAACTGCCGCAAATATCTAGGTATATCAATCCAACCTCGAAGTCTAGAAAAGTGGACTTTTTCGGGCTTAGCTGTAGGATTGTTACTGCGGCGAATGACATATGTCACTTGATTTTCATTTACTTCAATGACCTTACTCAGAAGCATCAAAACACTATGACCGGTGTAAATAACCTTTTTTGCCACGACTTGCCCTACTCTAAAGGGTTTAAAGTTTAAACTTCCCTCGCTCCAATATTGAGGAAAATTTTGGGTGTCCTGGGTATGAGCTTTAGACAACAGAAATTCTGATGGTGACATCTGTAAAGCACTATGCCTGGTGTTGTTGTAAATAAGGACGGAAGAAGCTAGTTCTTCGTCCCATTGTTGTGGTTGTTCATTTACTAAACATTTCAGGATCTGAATGAGGCTTCGATTGAATCTTTCACAGATGCCATTGCTGGCGGGATGGAGAGGAGTGGTTCTTATATGTTTAACCCATTCCCTGCGGCAGCCTAAAAATTGAAGTTGACAATTCCTATATATAGTCACTACCGCAAAATTGACGGAACCCTATATATAGCGTCACAGCAATATTACGAATTTCGCTAGTGAATCTAGTTTAAATATTCACTATTATTTTACCTGACACTTCAATTTACTATTTTTTACTACTGCAATTATGTATAATTATAATATATTATATTATATTTTAAATACTATATTACATTATTATTTTATATATATATTATATATATATATATAGATATATATATATATATATATATATATATATATATAAGAATTGTAATATAAAAACCTTTTATCCAAATTAGTTTGTAAGTTTATATCCACAAAACAATTTTACAAACAATCAAGCATGCATGCTATCAGAAACACTGGACATGAAGGCTTGCTTTTTTGAATTGATGAAGCAGCAACTTAGTACAAAAAAGTTGCCAATTAATGTTTTATACGCTGAACTCTGCCTTTTTCACTTTATTGTCAAAAATATAGACCTCAACAGCAATACGAAAATACACATGTAGTATTATTAAAAATGATTTTCATTAAAGAAGCATGAATATGGAGTGAAGGAGGTTTGCCCATTTTGTGGCAACTAGACATATAGTTTCACCGCAGGGAATGGGTTAATGTTAAATTCTTCCAGGACTTCTTGGAAATTCTGAGCAGTAAACTCCATCCCGTTATCTGTTAAAATCCGCGAAGGCAATTTTGGAAATGGAAGAATGTGATTTCGAAGTTCTTGTGAAACGGTGGAGCTATTTTTATCAATCAAAGGGACCACAGCTGCCCATTTAGAAAAATGGTCGATAAATACCATACAATCATTTAATCACTTCTGTGTCTAGACATTGCCGTAATTCCATGCTACAAAGAATAAGGAATGTTGACTGTTTGCCAGGATCTTCAACATGGAGAGGTATTGGTGTCAGTAAATCGGACAACAGCGCACCACATCCGAGACAACCTGGTTCACTCGGGGATGCCAAAGGTGTTTGTATATATGTTGGAGGATTTTATTCCTACCTATATGAGTGTATGAAAAATGCAAATGACATACAATACTTATAAAAAAATCAACGGAAATTATGTACAACATGTCATCTGTCCCTGCTGTAAAATATATCAAATCATTTATTATCGATAATCAAGCCTTGTAATTGGTGAATCTGCCCAGGTTCTGCCACTTATCTTTATTTGTTAGATCATTTAACCCACTTTTTAACCGAATCATTTCTTTACTGGAGGTCTGATCTTTCAGGATGTAAATTTCATCGATGTTAGAACCTACCACTGAAATAGTATTGATTCGAGGCACACCCAGATTTCCCAAGTAATCCCTGGATTTAACTCCCTTAGCCGCGATGCTGTACCTCACTTCATCATCATCCCCATGTCTATATAATAATTGATTTTTTTCTATATCTGGGATCATCACATTTTCTTTTAAAGTGTGCGTTCCAAGTATAAGGGCATTTCTCATGTGCTCTTGGGGTACAACAAATATTTCTGTGTCCATAGTTCTGAATCCTCCGGGAAATCTAAAAAAAGTCCTTATATAGTGATATACAGGTATAAGGGACTTACTTCCAAAACCGCTTATCGCCCTGACTTTAGCTTGTTCCGATGGATACAATTTTATATCTCCTTAATTGTTGAACAATTGAGCTATTAATGAGACTGATACCTGCTCCACTATCGATCAAACATTCGTACCATGGGGAGTCAGGGTTGTCACCTATAGTGGCGTGAACGATCAATGGATTTATATCTGCCTGACAAAGACTTATGTCGATGATCATTTCTCCTATTATACCTGCAGTATCAGTTATGTCATGAACACCAGCAAGGTCAGGTAAGAGAGAAGCTTCAGAGTTTGTGGAATGGGAATCATCAAAGAGGTCTCCCAGGGGAATCAGAAAATCCATTTGTTCTACTTCTTTTTCGTTGTTACTAGATTGGCTGATTTCCGTGATTTCTTCTATAGTCATTACGATATTCTCTTTTTCCGTTACTTCCACTGGAGTTTGATCTAGGTCTATTGAAAGAGCCTCCATATTATCATTTATTTCGTTCAGATCTGCTATATTTTCCGAGAGATTCTCCACAGGACGGCTCATTCCTGTAGAGCTAGTCCGTTTAAAGAATCATGACGATATTGGTTATCATGTGTATTATTACTCATGGTAACCGTTTTTGTTTCTGGTAAAAATTTTCTAATAGCTCCTTGAGACTGAGGTTGAGAAGAAGGTGGCGAACTACTATTTTGTTGTGGACGATTCGAGTTTCGGTTGTCAAGTCTAGGTTGACACTTAATCCCAGCGTGCGGACCTTTACAGAAAGGGCACTTGCGGTTATCTTGCGACGGAGATTTCTGTTGAATATTCATCCCATATGATCTGCATTCACTTCGGATATGTCCTCTCTTTTTACAGTAGGCACATATCCCTAAAAATTTATAGCAATCATCCATGATGTGACCTTGGATGTCGCAGTATTCACACCACAGATGACTCCTATCTTCTTGTGATTTATAGGAGTTTGTTAACCTTGAATTTCCGTTTGAGTTTTGGAATTTTCTTCCTCTATTCTGATTATTTCGATTAAATCCGTTTAAGTTTCTATTCTGTACAGTATTTACACCATTTCCGGTATATCCGTTATTTCTACTATATTCTATATTTCTATTTCTAATTGAGTTGTTGAATCTAGGATTCTCATATTGACGAGATTGTGTATTCTCCTTTTTCTCGTTATTTAAAACCTCTGCTCAGCTCGGTTTTACAATATCTATTTGTATAGTCTCATTGAGATCAATGTTGGTGGTTTTGTTCTTAGTATCCGCTGGTTTATAATCTGCTGAGGGAAGGAGTGTTGGCAACGCTACTCGTCCTTTATAAAATTCATGATCGTACTTATCAGCCAATGTCACGACTTTCTCCCATGGTATTCGTTTGTCTGAATCATCTTCATTTTCTAATAAATATTCCCAAATTTTCTTTTCCACATAAGGTGGTAAGCTAAGAAGAAAAGCTTCCCTAAGAGAGGTATGCTCTCGCATATCTAGGCCGTTATATGCTTTAGTGGCTAATTGTTCAAGTCGCAACGCAAACATTCTAATACTTTCACCTTTCGTAAGTACGGCTGAGTGATACGCCTTCAGTCTGTATTGATCCTTTCTTTTTTCTTTCTGTTGGTACCATTTGACCAATGTCGCTTTAACCGAATAATAATTTCGATCATTTTTAAGTACTAGATTATACAATTGTAAAAAGTCACTTTCCAGCTGTCTTCCTAAATATCTCAGCCATTGTTGTGGGGATTTCCGGTAATTGTGTGAACAATATGCCTCGAAATGTGTTAGATACTGAACGAAATCTTGGTCGGCTTCGTAACTGTACTTGCCGGGATCCAAGACTTTTGTTTTCTGAATTTTTGACTAATTCAGTGAGTAACAGAATGGCTTGCATCATTAGGCTAATTTGTTGTTGCATAGTGTCTTGTCGGGGTGGATGAGGCGGAAAAACAAAACTAGGATTAGGTGGATTCCTTTCTATATCATTAACTAACCTATCACTTGTATAAATTGGTTGAGTTGTCAACTTAGCAGTTGACCAAACCCGATCTCCTTGTGACACAGATGTTTCCACTACTGTGGAACTACTACTAACTACTTGTGCTGTATTATTATCTCTGTTTACACTACTATGTACATTAGGTTTAGGTTTAATTTCAGGAACTTCCGGTACATAATATTTGCTGGCACGCCACCGTCTATCCGCATCCGCATCCCACGACTTCCGTTGAGGACGGCTTTGTGCATTTAGTGCTGCTACATTAGATTGTTCAGTTGCTAAAGCTCGAGCTTGTCGCAATTGCATATTAAGGAGTGTTTCGGTTAATCCGTTAATTATATTATTAACATGACTAGCAGGGATAAGCCCATCCCCCGAAGGTGTTATGGTTACAGGTGGTATTTATTCCATGAACTCATGAGGCTCATGTTCAGTTGCTACAAACTGGGCCAGCTGCTCCTGAGTCTCCTTATCCACATTAGAAGCCATAATGACCTACCTAAACTTTAAAATTTATAAATTATAAATAATAATTTTAAACTATAAGTATGTACTATAAGAACTTAAGACTACTTACAACTAAATTTAATTTTTATCAGAAATAAAGGAAATAATTTTAAATATTGATTATTGGTATATAAAACTTTAAGGTTTCGAAATTCCTAACATACCTAATAGTTCAGCTATATTAGTTCAGTTCCTATCTAAAAAGTATTTTAAGATTTTAAGGTATTAAGAATTTAATTCAAATTAAAGGCAAAGCAAGGTCAGTTCAAAAACACACATTGTAAATAATACATATCAATGAAAAATTATTTACAATGAATTATTCCAGAAAATATACATTAATTCCTTCACTTAAATTCGACAGACTAGAAGGTTCAGAAGATGATGAATCAAATCCAGATAGATGAATTAGGCACAACCCGAACAGCCGGTTCAGGATTGCAGGATAGATGATAAATCTTTCCTATAACTAAAGATGCGAGCCTCCAACGCATGGGCATTTCCTTTCAAACTAATCTCCCCATCTCTCAACTAGAGAATTTAGCTGTCAGAGATCACTATGACCTCAGTAGGCACCCTATATCTCTTCAAAAATTCCCCATTCTTCAGAATGATTCTACAGATGAAGAACCTAAAAATTTGGAATCTTTATAAATAAAAACACTTAAACCTACACTTAACATCCATAAGACTTCTTGCCTGAGTTTCGTGCAAAAACGAACACGATTTCTTATGATTTTTACTTTTGTTTTGCATACAATTGGAATTAGCTGTTGTGATGGAACCCGTCGATTTCGGATAAACAGAAATAAAAAAAATAACATGGTTTATTTTACAAAAAAATTGATTAACTATTGTGATGGAGTTTATTGATTTGGAAGAAATTAGATTTAAGCAGATTTTATTGAATGAAATATTGATTAATTCAAACGGGCCTACCACGACGTCATTTTTTGTTTCCACATTTTCGTAAGAACGTTGTAAGGGAGGGTCGGTGTTCAATCTCTTATGTGGTTTTTATTCAAGCAGGAACTTAATCAGAAATGTGGAGGGAGAGTGTTTCCGACAAGTGCGTGCCCCCGAAGAGTTTGACTGACCACCTAACACGTTAATCCAAGACCAAATGGCCTTCCGTTGAAACAGTCTTGATAAAAGATCCGAGAGAATAAAAGAAATTAATTCGAAAACAGTCGAAGCTGTTTAATTTCCCCTCCGTGGCCACCGGATAGCGCATAGAGCCTAGATTTTACTCCAACGCGGGTATGACACAGGGACTGCATGTGTGCCCCCAACATCCACCGGAAATTGTCCGAAGAATGATATCAGAGACAAAAAAAAAAATTTACATTGATAAGCTTGAAAAATAAATGAGCAAGTAATAACAGCAGATGTCGACGGTTATGAAGTTCTTCTGAAGATTAATGGAACCAACTAAGGAAATAGATAATATTAAGAAGTGAAGAAGATTTCTGACCAATAAAATATAAATAAATACATAGATAAGACAGTGGATAATGAGAAGAGGATTACTTCTTACTTTTATTAATTAAAGTAAAGGAATGTTTTAGGCTTTAAATATTTACAACAAACTTATATACATTTTTAACGTTTTATCATTGAGTGATTCTGGGGATTGGGTAAAATCCAGAATCCTTTTTATGATCATTATTTACAGAAAAAAAAACAAATAAATACATCAGTGAGTTTGAAATGACCTTGCCTTATATAATAATTATTCCATTAGGGCCTTTGATAAATAAATGCTCTAAAGTCTAAGATGTTAATGTGATAAGGATTTGGCTTATCTTTTAACAGCTCGTTGAATTCAATACGAAAGAATCCCCAGTTCCGACAAAAATTAGCCCAAGGGATAGAATTGTTCAGAACAAGACTAAGCCCAAGACAAAAGTTTGTCCAAAACTGAGAGTTTCCCAAGTCCAGTAAATTGATACTTTAAGTAAGCATAAAAGGAAAAATCACGAACAAGAAACACATTGGGACTTTAGGTTCAATCCCATACATAAAAGAAACATAATTGGGACTTTAGGCCCAATACATAAAATTTAAACTCCAGACAAAAAATTATCTAGCTGGGACTTTAGGCCCAGTTCATAAAATTCATAGCCTGAGACATAAAAGAAGCATCAGAATTGGGTCTTTAGACCCAATCCATAAAACCTGTGGGAAATATCACCACAGTTAGCTATTTCATTAAATATAACTGAATTAATTACAATTAAACTATTAAACTATATGAATTAAATTGAAATTGAAATCTATATAGCATGAGTATTTAACTTCAATGAATTTAACAAAATACTATAACACAAAATTTAAGTAAATTAAATGACTAAGTAGCTAATAATAATAAAACAAATAAATACATTGAAAAACCTACCCTAGCCAATTGTTATTGGTCTGGGAGGGTTTTATGTCGTTTGACGAATGGAGAAGAATCTCCTGTAAGAGACATAAAACCTCCATAAATTTACATTTAAACATCAGTGACTATTTAACATAACATTATATAATTCAAAGCAATATAAACATAATAAAGACCAGTAGCTAAGCATATCCTATCTTAATAATTGTTATTGTCATACCTTGTAAATTTTAATATTCCACGAAAAATCGAAAATAATAGTTCCAGATGATGTATTTAATTCTGCTGCTATATTTTAATTGTAACAAAAACTATGCAGGACAATTGTAAACAATATTAACAAAGAGATACAGATCTACTAAGCTGAAACAAGAAATAAAACAAGTGTAAATCTGCATTAAATATACATAAATATAACAAAATCTTCATGCACACATAATGCCTAAACATAAGAATAGGCATGCTTTTGTGTGCATGTAAAAACATAAAATAATGAAACCACTTTACTAATAAAAAAAACAAATAAAAAAAACAAAAAAAAACTCATCTTTCTAATCGAAACATCATTATGAAAAAAATAAACAAAAACAAAACCACTTTTCTGTAACATTAAGTATTTATCATTAATTTCTCAGATGTATGAAAAGGGTCTTGTGGGGGAGAAAACTGATCCCCCTTACAACGTGTTAAATTCAGCAATCACAGGAAATAGTAACCTTGTAGAATTAAAAAATTCCTTACGTTTGGTAAGCATTTCTTTCGATTTTGCGCTAAGTTTAGCAAAAACGAACGTAAACTCGAGCATTTCTTACGAGTCGTAAACACAAATGCCAAAACGAAAACGCCTACATTAGCATACAGGAAGTCAGATAGATAGGGAAATTATCAGACAAATTAACGGATATATATATATATATATATTATATATATATAATATTATATATATTATATATATACTATATATAATATATATGATATATTATTATTATATATTAGGTATGACATAATATATATATATAATAATATAGTATATATAATATATATATTATATATATATAATATATATAGTTATTTATATTATATATATATATATAATATAATATATATATATATATTAATATATATATAATTATCATAATATATAATATATATATATATAGGTATGAGAATAATACTATATTAATAATATATATATATATATAATAATATAATTATATAATATATAATAATATATAATATATATATATATTATATATATATATATATATATAATATATATATAGTATATATATATATATATAATTATATAATTAGGGACTACCGGACAATTAGCCGGATAGCCGGATATCCAGCTGGAAGTTAAAACCGGATACCGGATATCCGGCGGTCTGTTATATATATATGGTTATGGTAAAGTGTATAGCACAGGCCTCCACATATTTTTTCTGAAAAAAATTTTCCCAAAGATCAATATATAAATATATTATATATATAAATATTATATTATATATATATATATATATATATATATATATTATATATATGTATTATATAGGTCAATAATATTACTATTAATTATTATGTGTATTATATTATATATTATTATGTTATCTCTATTATTAATATGTTATTTTCTTATAATTATACACTATAAAATATTTCAAGAAAGCGTATTCATAGAATTTTAGTGAAAATTTGGAAAGAATTTTTTTAGAAATGGAATATCTTCTTTCAATTTAATTTTTGTGTGGCTACGTATCTCTATTTCTCTTTTTATTCATATAATATATATATATATATATTATATATATATATAATAATATATATATATATATATATATATATATACTTATATATATATCTGCTATATATAAACAGGGGTCCTCACGAGTTATGTTAGTGGTGTATAACGCATCACGGATGTTTAGTATGAAATGTGGTAAGTAATATGTTCGATTATTTAATTCATTAAGGAGGAATGGATAAGTTTCTGTGCACGCACGCGCAATACGAAAAACGCGCACAAACATGCGAAATGTCGAATGGGATGATATATTTTATGGCTTCTGGTGAAATGCACATAAAAAATAGGTGGACTCCTCTCGACATTTTTGATACGGTTTTTCGTTTTCAACGCAATGTACCAAACGCGTCAATGTTACTCTCACTAATCAAAATAGTTCCTATTGAAAGAAAAACATGGTATTTCAAATATTATTTATCGATACATGTGAATGTAATAACGTTGTTAATATATCAAATAAAAAAAACAAATTTAACACCTATGAATCTTATCCACAGCATGCAAAAAGGGAGAAGAACGTCAGTCTGTTTCAACTTGTAACTACAAAGTATTTACAAATGTTGTTCGAAAATGCCTCCCCATCCATGGCGAAATACATGCCTTAAGCCCTTGGCGCCCAGTTTCAATTGCATGCCATGACAGTGCGCCGGGTTGATTCCCTCATGCGTTGGTTATTCGACGGGAGATCATCGGGCGAGGTTACTGGGTCATTAACCCAGCGTACACGGTATGTTTGGATACCCCCACAGAAAGTAGTCCAGTGGGTGTTAAGTCGGGTGAACGCGCAGGCATGGAAATGGACCAGATCTTCCGATCCATCTTCCCGGAACGGTCTGTCGAGGTAGGTTGTCACTATAGCTGCATTATGTTGCTGGGCACCCATCATGTTAGTTATATATTCTTCGTTGTGTTCTTAAAAGTATATCACTCAGGAGGTCAACAACGGACGGTCTGCTGGAAATGGAGGTAACCGCAGTCCTGCTCAAATTTCCATTGAAGAGCTAAGGCCCGAAATCTATCTATTGAGTATACAACACCACACGTTTGTCTGAGTATGAGACCTGGTGATTGCTAGTGAATGTGACTGAGTGGGGGTTTGTTTCCGCCCAATGGGGCATTCCAGGACTGTTACATACCGTTATTGGTAAAGCGAGATTTATCGGTCCCATAAAATATTTTCCAATAAGTCCATTACATCCATTAGAAGGCAATCAATGACAGCCAGGGATCCCAGCCACCCTTTTGGTCTCCACGAGGCAAACCATGCACAATGTATGGCCTATATGGATACATGTTGTATTCTAACACGAATCCGTCGTATGGTTTTCCTTCGATATTCCCAAGACCGAACTATGCCGTAATGAGGACGTTGGGATTTTCCATCGGTGTAAACTGTATAGCACAACGTCCAGTTCGACGTCGAATGTACGGACACGACCCCCTCCGTATGTGATGACGGGGTTGAACTATCGACCCTCGTACCTTGAAACCGTCTGTAAACTCTATGGAATGCCATGTGCTCGGCGGTCGTGTCGATGTGGATAACTGTTGTCCATATTCTGCAGAGCTCCTTGCGAGCATTCCCTGTTTGAGTAAATGTACCCTCCAACATGTCACGCTTTTTTGTCTGCGTATACTGTCACGTGGCATGTTCCAAATGTATGCTCTGACTAAACACACCACTCTGAAGTTATTCGTTTCAGCTACACTTTTATTACGCTAATTTGTCGGTTATGACATAACCTCCTATGATGTTTAGTGGTTGACACATTCAATGGCCGTATTTTAGTAGGCTAAACATAGTACCATATCAATGTAATCTAAAAGGGTATGCAATTAGGTATTTTAATTTAATTCCTTTGTTAGCTGTACAGATTATTTTTAAATATTATTTGGAAAATGCCTCTTGTATTTAACCTAATTATTTCATAATTGATACGTTTCGGCTTTTGTAGGCACATGATTCTACGGATACGCTAGTTTGTTTAGGGTACATGCGTGGACACGAACAACCATTCAAAAATAAGTCGAGTAGGAAGAGCCCACCTCATTTTTCTGTGCATTTCACAGTAAGCGTATAAAAAATAATATCCGCATTCGACTTCGCATAGTTTTTGTGCACTGTTTTAGTATGCGCCTGCGCAGACACCACGTAACATATCCCATCCTCCTTAATGAATTATATAATCGAACTTATTCTTACCCATTTCATACTTAAACATCCCGTACCGTGATACACCGCTGTACATATACATATATGTACCCCTGTGTATGTATATATATATATATATATATATATATATAATAATATATATTAGTATATATATATATATATATATATATATATATATATAATATATATAATATATATAGTATATATATATATATATTATATAATATCAGAGGTGGGCGTTTCCGCAATTTAAGTCCACAATTCCGCATTTGCGGAATACCAAAATAAATGCGGAATTGCGATTCGATAATTTGAAAAATGTTGCGGATTGCAGTTAGCGGATGCCTAATATCATTTCGAATTTAATTCCGCAATTCGCAATTAGAGGGACTACCGAAAAAAAGTGTGGAATTTCAAAGTGGAATGCCAAAATTTAATAGTCCACAAATTTTTACACACGTTGGCAATCTTTGTACCTCTGGCAGCAACACCGAAAATCGGTATTTTTTGCATTCGGTATTTTTATTAAAGTTTTGTAAATAATAATAATTAGAAAAACCTAGGCTTAATGCATGAATAAAAGTTTGAAATCAACAATTTATTTTTTTCTTTTATACAAATTTCTTAAGCTTGTTATAATATGAATTACTTGTTAGATCGGTTTCAGAATTTCAGATCAAATGTATGGTACAGTAAACATAAATGATTAAATAAATAATATAACATTGGTACCTAACATCGAAAGTCCTCAACAAGTATATATATATATATATATCCTATATATATATATATATATATATATATATATATATAGACTATATATATATATATATATTATATATATATCATATATATATATTATACGTATATATAATTTTCAAATTATTTTTGATATTTCCTCCCACAAGGCAGAACCATACTAAGGGAAGTAATTTATCCGGTTTATCCGGCGGATACACCATGATATCCGGCCGGATTTACCGGATAAGTCAAAAACTTGGCCGATAGGCCGGATACCGGATAGTTTGCCGGATATCCGGCCCCAATCCTAATATAGATATGAGAATGAGAATAGAGGGGATCTGCTTAGAATAAGTGAATAGGGATGGTGCGCTTTTGTAACTGATGAACATGGATGTGAGGGGAGTGTGGAAAAGAACACTTCGAAAATTTGCACAATATGAACAGTAATGATGAGGTGTTAGTGATTGTGTGGTTTTGATGGTGCAAGAAGGATAGATAATTTTGGGGATGAGGTTATTGTAAGAAGGAGGTAATGGGTGGAGTGGAAAGTTAACGAATGGTAAATCTGCAGGTATAGATGAAATTACTAGTGAATATGATCAAGAGCGGGAGGCGAGATGGTATCGATTGGATTTGGAACGTTGTGTAATAAAAGCGTTTATGGACGGGTATAGTTCCAAGGGATTGGATGGAGAGCGGTAATAGTACCCTTTAATATAAGGGTAAGGGAGAAAAGGGGCACTGTAGGAATCATACGGGAATAGTTTATTGAGTGTTGTACGGGAGATATATGCTGGTATTTTGGGTTGAAAGAGTGCGTCGAGTGACTGAGGGACTGTTGGTGAAGAAAAGGTGCGTTTAGGAGTGGTAGAAGGATGTGTGGATCAAATCTTTACATTGAACAAATGATTGAAAAAAATAGGGAAGAAGAAGAATAATTATATTTTAGTTTTAATGTTATTTCCAAAGCGCTATGATAGAAGTTAAATGGGGAGCTTTTGGCAGGTATTAGGATATATGGTGTTGGTGGTCCCACAGGGGTGAATGGAATTAAATGTATGACGATAATGAAGTGTGCATAAGAATAATGGTGTCAATGGTGATTGTTTAGGATTAATAGCGGAGTGAGCAGGGTTGTGTTATGTCGCCTTGGTTATTCAATGTGTATATGGATGGGGTTATGAGAATTG
>JABUQX010084375.1:0-5000 GCA_015478945.1 Trachelipus rathkii
TATATATATTATATATATATATATATAATATAGTTATATATATATATAGTAATAAGTTATGACTATATTATATATATATATATAATACTAATTATACCTATATGGTAATTCTACCCAGAGGGTGTCAACCCCGATTTTTATGAAAAAAACAACAGGATATACTCTAAAAAAATAATAATAAAGAATGGTGAAAACGAAAATCGTCGCTTCCTTAGGAAGAAAAGTTACAAGCCTCTAAAGTTCTGAAAAAACCCCATTAGGATTTATAAAAAAAAAAAAAAAAAAATTTTTTTTGTTTTGAAAATCACAGGAAGTTACTCTAAAAAAAATAATAATGAAAAGAATAGTGAAAGCGGAAATTCGGGTAGTCTCTTTAGGAAAAAAAGTTTACAACCTCTGAAAGTTAAAAAATTTCCCATAGACTTTCTTATAAAATAAATTAGTGGGCCTCGTGCTCGTTTTAGGGGCCATCCTAGTTCAGGTTATGATAAGATTTGTTATTCTACATTAGATTTTCTCTTGTATACCTAAGCAAAACTTATCAGAACTGACTAGAGGGCCTGAAATGAGAACATAACCTGGGTCGATGCAATGATTGAAAAGTTCATGGAGTTTTTAAACACTTGAAGAGGCGTGTAACTCTTTTTCCTAAAAGAGAAGCGACAATTTTCGTTTTCACTATTCTTCATTATTATTTTTGTTAGAAGTATACCTGTGGATTTTCATAAAAATGGGGTTAGAAGTGACAACGCCTTTGGAGTAACCAATTACATATAAGGTATATAGTATATATATATATATATATTATATATATTATATATATATAATATACTATATATATATATATACATTTATATAATATATATAAATTTAATAGTATAATATATATATAGTGTATATGTATATAGTATATATATGTATATATAGTATATATATCTATATAAAATTATATATATAGTGCCCTTTTCTGTTTTACACACCAATGGTCAGTTTTGAATTTTTTTTTGTTTTTTTTTTTAATATATTGCTACTATATGATACCAACAATGAATTTCAGTGGTAACGGACATGATTCAAAAGTTCGAAAGTATTTTTAAATAAAATTTTTAAAAAAGTCACATTTTTGTATTAAGTATTGTTACAAATGGAATTATTCGATAAGTTACGACACTATACAGAAAAAAAAATTACATATTTGGAATCAGGGTATAAAGCTTATTATAAATGTGAAGAAAAGTTAAAAAAAAACAAAAAAAATTTTTTTTCATAAATAAATATCTCAAAAAGTACGACACTTACAGAAAAACCAATTGCATATTTAGAATCAGCGTATACAGCTTATTACAAATTTGTAAAAATAATAATAATAATAATAAAAAAAAATTAGGGGGCTCGAGCCGACGGGGAACAGAGGGGGGGACGTTTTCCATACCCCGTAGGGGAGGGGCGGAGGAACCCCCGCGACACCCAAATACCAAAGAGGCGGGGGTGATCGGAGACGCCCTCCCCGAGGGGGGAAATAGTCCTACCCTGTCGTTTCCCCGGAATGCCGAGAGGACCCCGAACTTACCTGTATCTTGCAGGTTTACCCCTGTATTCCTTTATTAAAAAAAAAAAAAAAAAAAAAAAAATTTTTAAAGTTACGGATCCGTAAAACGTAACTGGTCCTATATATTTTTTAATCATGTCCGTTACCACTGAAATTCATTGTTGGTATCATATAGTAGCAATATATAAAAAAAACAAAAAAAAATTCAAAACTGACCATTGTGTAAGAAATACAACTTCGCTATAATATATGACCTGGATGTATAGTATTATATATAATTATTATAATAAATATATATATATATATATATATATATTATATATACTATATATATATATATATTATATATCATGATTATAATATATATATATTATAGTATATATTATATATATATATATATATTAATGGCCAAGGCCAGCCTCCGAAAGCATCATGCATGTAACTAAAAAATTATAACAGCTACAGGAAAAAAAATAACTTTTTTGATTTTAGCAAGCAATTTGATTGATGAAACTTAAAAAAAATATATTTTCTAATATTTATTAATAACACCTTAAATACTAGTATAATCATAGATCTGGCAAGCGTAGGGTGTGATTGACCTTGAATCCCTGCATTACTTCACGAGAGCAAGAGTTACCAAATAGTATTTCAATTTTACGCGTTGAAGAAAATTGTTTTTTCTTTTTATAGTCCTTTTAGGGGTTAGCCGACAGGGAGGACAGGAGGGTTGGCGACCGAAAGTCCCCCTGTTAGGCCAGAAACGCCGACTCTGTTCATCGTCTTGTTTACCCGTGGGATATGCCTTAGTTACAAAAAGAAAAGTTCAACATTTGCACATTTGCATTTGCTCATTCGGAGAACTCGAGCTTTTTCGTATTCTCAGAAAACGGTGATATCATACAAGTTTTCCAACATTTTTAACTATTTTTAATTTTTCAAAAGCGTTATTTTTTTTTTTACTTTTTTTTTAAATTTCTGGGATAAAAATGTCTCCTCATTAATAAAATGTTATTTATTTTCCTGTAGCTGTTATATTTTTTATTTACATGCATGATGTGCTTTCGGGAGACTGACCATATATATATATATATATATTATAATATTATATATATATATATATATATATATATATATATATCATTATATATAGTATAGTATATATATATATATATATACTATATATAGCCTATATATATATTATAGTCTATTCTGTTTTACGACTATCGGTTTTGAATATTTTTTTTTTTTTTTTTTTTTTGATATATTTGCTACTATATGATACTAACAATCAATTTAAGTGGAACGGACATGATTCAAAAGTTCAAATATTTTAAATAAGTTTTTTGAAATATTCATTTTATGTTATAAATTTTTCTCAAAAAATTGAAATGAGTCTCGCAAAGTACGGAACGCTTACAGAAAAACCCAATCTCACATATTTGGAATTCAGCGTATGAAGCTTATTTGGCAAAAACTATATAATATAGTATATAATATAATAGTATATATTATTTATATATAATATACTCTATCATATATATATATATAAACATATATATATAATATATATATTAGGGGGCTCGAGCCGACGGGGACAGGGGGGGACATTTTCCATACCCCGTTAGTGGGATGGGGCGTGAGGAACCCCCGTGACACGCCAAATTACCTAAAAGAGTCGGGGTTCCAAGGAGACCACTGCCCGGAGGTGAGTGGGAAAATAGTTCACTACCCTGTCGATTTCCCCGAAGGCCCGAAGAGAGACCCCGACTCCTTGCCATCTTTGTGGTTTATTCCTTGGGTTATATCCTAATTTGAAAAAAACACCCAAAAAAAAATAAAAAAATATTAATAAAATTACTTTTTAAAAATTAAAAATTATTTAAAATATTTTTGAACTTGTGTGAAGCATTGTCCGTCACCACTTAAAGTCATTGTTAGTATCATATACTAGCATATGAGTTTAAAAAAAAAAAAAATAAATAAATAAAAAATAAAACTGACGGATCGTAAAACTGAAAAGGTCCTATATATTTTGAATCACTGTCCGTTACACTGAAATTGATTTTAAGGATCATATTTCTAAGAAATATATTTAAAAAAAAAGCAAAAAAAAATTCAAAACTGACGGAGTTGTAAAACAGATAAGGTCATAATAATAATATATATAAGAAAATATATAATATATATATATATATATATATATATATATATTATATATATATATTATAATATATATAATATATATACATATATATATATAATATAATAATATATATATATATTAATATATATACTATATTAGTATATATATTATATTAGTGATGCAGGACCGGATGTCAAAATTTGACAGTTTGCGGATGCGGATGCGAAGGCGGATCAAAGAGATGCGGATGCGGATGCGGGATTTTAAAGTAGATGAGGATGCGGATTCGGATGCGGATGTTACTTTTTGAAGGTTGAGTTAAAAAAAATGTTATATATATATATATATAATATATATATAGGTAAATATATATTATATATATTTATATATATAGTATATATATATATATATATAATATATTATATATATTATATGCAAAAGATATATTATATATTATATAATATATATATAAATATTGTTTAAATATAATATATATAAATATATAGTATTATAGTATATTATATATTATATATATATATATATATATAATATATTATATATATATATACTATATTATATTATATATTATAACTATATTATGTATATATAATATATACTATATATATATATATATATATAATATACTATATATATTGATATATATATATCATACTATATTAATATATATATATATATATATATATATTATATATAATATATATATATTTATTATATATAGTATATATATATATATATATATATATATAATTGGATGGTCATGACATATGATGGATTATAATGTTATATTTCTTTTAATCTTTACATTCTCTCCGCTAGTCAGGCTTACGAGAGCCGTCAGTGGGGCCAACCTCCGCTTCCATCTTATTCTATCGGATCCATCACGATTCCCACCGCATCAGCTCATCCATCGCAGGCATCTGGTGTTTCCTCAACGAATCCTCTACTGTGTCTCTCCACCTCTTCCGCGTTCTTCCCCTCGGTCTCACTCCCTCCGCGGTCTCCACCTCCACCTCCTGCTGGCAGCGTCGCCTCCTCTCCTCCTCCCTGCATCCTTTCCAGGAGTGTCCCCACATCTCATCTGGCTGCGTAATCGACTGTCCTCGTTCTCCTCTCCTATCTCGTTTTTTCCAATCCACCGTGCGCCTCAACACATTCATCTCCGCTGTCTGGATTCTACTCTCCTCTCTGTCATGCTCCATGTTTCTGCCCCATACAACAGTTATTGGTGTCAAAGGAAATCCCTCGTATATTGCTCTCTCACCTCTTTGTTCATATATTTATCTT
>JABUQX010084375.1:12500-32400 GCA_015478945.1 Trachelipus rathkii
CATTTTTTGAGGTCGAAATCTACAAAAATTTTTGCCTTTTTTGTAGTAATTATATTTATAATGAAATTTTTTTGTAAGTAGCTATATGTGTCAGAATAATAGTAAATATTTATGAAAATTTCTACCTAGTATGACCAGTTATAATGAGTAAATTAAGAATACCTAGCGATAACTTCTGAATATGTAATGGTAAATAAACTACTAGTACTATCTATAATATCTGAACGCTTATGATAATTTTGGCCTGATTAAATTCGGTTCTGAAATCACAAAAATTTTAAATATAAACTTCATACAAATTTGTAACAAATCAAATTAGCAAAATTAGTATAGAAGATATTTTCCTAAATTTAATCTAGATTGAAGTCCTTTTCGTAGATTTCATAAAAATATTCCCCCCCCAAAAAAGTTGCGTCGAAACCAATGAGGACATGTAAAAAAAAATTGAAATAAATATAACTTTTTCTATCAAACCAATTTTAATTTTTACATCATAATTGGAAATTGTTTGGCCAGATCTTTCTCTTGATGTTTGATACATGAAAATCAGATGAAAAATATACTTTTTAAATGTTTGTCTGGCTTCCCATGAGTTCTATGCCCTTGCAACGAATTGAAAGTGAACAAGCAGAGTTAAATCAAAAGATTTTGAAATTTAGTTGAAGCGGTTGAAAATGGTATGTTTTGAAAGTAGTCGGAATAAATCTAATGGTATAAGACGAAGTATTGGAAGTTTAGAAAAGTTTACTTTATGTTAGTTTTAACTGTAAAACTATCATTGATAGAGAACTGGTAGACTAGTTCACCCTTGCTGTATCTTCAGAACTAAAGAAAAGCCTTGGACTGTGATGAATATTGTATGACCCAGAATGGTGATTTCGGAGATAAAAAGAAAACCTAGTAAATGTGCTCTATTTTAGAGTTTAGGGCAATGGTTATTAACCCTTTTTTTGTGTAGCTCCCACTTTCAACTAGTTGTATTGCCCAACATAATCCTTCTTTGGGAGAGGCAGGAAATGTGACTAAATTTTAATATACATGGATGATAAAACAATTTTACTAAAAAAAATGCAGAGCATAAGATTTAATAGTCACGTAGATAAAAATAAATAATGAATAAAACTCCTAGTTAATTGTGACCGTCATGTATAATAGATTTGCTATTGAAGGTAATAATTTCATTTTATTGTGTTAGCTCACCTCAATCCTCAGCGCCCCCTAGAGCTTACTGCCCTCTAAATCGTTCAGCGTCCCCCAGGGGGCGCTGTCTCACAGGTAAGAGCCTATGGTTTAGACAGTGAGCGAATTTAAGATGGTCAGCAGAGCCAGAAGATAACATAACAACAAGAGAAGTGAAAAATTAAAAGCGCTCCGAACAGTGGATTGAACTTCTTAAATACATTGAAGAAACTACCACGTCTCTTTATTTCGTAAAAATTAAATCTTAAAAACTTAAAATAAAATTTAAAAATTATAATCAATATCAAATAGAATGTAATTATTTCCATTATGGTTATTATACCCAACTAATATGAATTAGTGATGCTGCTGATTAGCCATTTTTGATCCTCGTATGTAATGGGGATGTTAGAAATTACTATCCGGGAATGTGAATACAGATCCGGATCATCAGCATGTTATTTAAAATACTTTTAAAATGTTAGATTTTAAATAATTGAGATTTTTTAATTCTGGTTCGCAAAGATTCTGTAATTACTAATTTCGAAAAGAAGCAGAAGCGTTAGAAAGGATACAGATTATTGTAGTGTTTGAAGAATTTAGTAGGATGCGAAACGATGACCCATCCAATCATGCTTCCCACCAATCTCCATTTCCAGCCTCCAACCATTAATAGCAGTCAAAATAGATTGTTTAATATTTGGTCCTTATTAAATAAAGGCAAGCTGCTAAATTTAAAAACTGAACTTTTTCTGCGCTTTGATCCTTAATTTTGTTGCTCTTTTCATCATCCATTATAGTTGCGCTACTAAGCAAACACTTGCTATGATTACTGCTGAAAAAACAAGCTATATAGGGCTGATCAAATTAGATCAACTTTGGTATTTTCCTTTATTTATCTTCCCCCATTCAAGAGAATTAGAGTCACTTTATTAAAATGTAAATCACCTATTTCACCAGCTTTATTTAAATGTCTCTTCGTTTTTGTTTATCAAAAGAATTTTCATCTCCTCTCACAGAAGAATCTGTTAATATTTTTTTTATTTCTTGATCTTCAGTGTTGGTTCTCAAACATTATTTTGGTGATTTTATTATGATAAATTATAATTTCTTTAGTTATCTTTGAAAACAATTGACCAATTTTGTTTTCCATTGCCATCACGGAAAACGAGATAAAAAATCTGAATTTGTACAATAAATCTATCATAGTGACAATATACACACGGTATAAATATATTTACATACAATAGGTCAGATAGATACGGAAATTATAGGACAAATTGAGGATATGTACTTCAAAATTCAAAATTTCCACGGCAGTTTTCGAAAGAAAGACACTGCTTAATTTGCCTAGGTTGAGGTGTAAGAAACGTTGTGATTGGTTAAGAACAAACAAATATCTCATCTCCTTAAATACCAGCTTCCTCCTTATGACGTTTTAAACATAAAGTATAAACTTTTGCTTATACGAAGCCATACTATATTTGTTTTACTTTTTGGCATAAAAATTTGCTGCGAAATTGTGCACTCACACACAAGATGGTCTGAAAATTATAGCATTGCGTTGAAGTGCTATAGTTTTAATTATATTTAAACTATCATATATGTGAAAATATTTCCAACCTTTAAAGAATAAAATTTATGTCCTGTTTATTTCTGTGCTTCTTTCAATTTGATAATATATTGAAATATATCATTTGCATTAAAACACGATTCTTTTACTTTTTTGCAAGGCCTTTGATATTCATACCACTGTTCTTACTGATATTAGTAATGGAAAAATATTTGCAATGGAATCGTTGGTGTCACTCAGTCTTAGGTGTTTGCTTATATTGTTTGAGGATTTTAAGGTCATTTGTAGTGACTATCCAAGCATTGCTCGTTATCATGTCCTGATTTATTTTTAGGATATATAACATCAAACTATTCTTCATATCTAAAATGTATTTTATAAATTGAAGCTTGCTCTTTCTTCTCGTGGATGCATCATGGATGACATTCAAGTTTAGTTGATAAAAGCTTTTCTTATAGCTTTCTTAGATCGTGTTGGGTAAGCTACACAGTGATTAAAATGAGAATCATTAATTCAACACAGATAAATTATTTGTATTTCGAATTATGAAATAATATGTGTTCTTTAATTTTATTTTGTAATTTTATTATAATCAGTATTAGCTATGCCTAGTAAAATTAATTTGTCTTCTTTATAAATCTTCTTAAAAGGTAAATATCTTCACATCCACAATTATCTGCTTATAATGATATATGATATATATATATAGTAATATCTTAACTGTATATATATAGTAATATAATATATAATCTATAACAATATATATATATAGTATAATAATATCTAGTAGTATATGTTATCATAGTAGTGTTGTTATATTCAATCAGGTGCTTGGTGGGCGCTGGTTCCCCTTGTCAATTAGACAAGGAGGTTTCGATTCGCTGCACGCTTCCTAAATATCGATCCTTTCTTGTATATATTTATATATATTTATTATATACTATATATATATTATAAAATATATATATAGATATATATATATATATATATAAATATATAAATTAAAATATATATGACAGAGGGTATATAATGTATATTTATATATATAATTTTAAGGTATAATATAGATATATAATATATTATTATAGTGCGAATCCGATATTCAGGAAAGGTGGGCGAAGATCTGACTTGTCTTGGAAAGGGGAAACAATGACCTAACAAGGTAATTTTAATGAAAGAATGTTTCGATATATTACATATTCCCTCTTCCTAGTTGACCTGTCTCTGCAATTTCAATTTTCTTTTTCAATTGTAAACCTAAATTTTACTTAATAATATTTTTAAATTTCGATATTTCTTAAATAGGCTCAGATCTAATGTAAATTCCTGTCTTTGTATTCCTTGATTTATAGATGATGACGGGAAATGGGAAAGTAGATATTTTATGTTAAGGTTGCGATAGTGATTTATTAATTTTCTGATAATCGGAAAGCGTATTTTTGTAATAGTTAGATACATGTATCTAAACTATAAAGTTTATAACCAATGAGGAACCATAAGGCCGCTTTGAGAGCATATTGTTTTAACCCTGAACATCCTTATTGATTATTTTCTTTTTCTTATTCTGAATGATTCTTAATACTTATCATTATTGTTATTATGATTCTTATTAATTATTATATTATTATTATTATTATTTATGATTATTATATATAATATATATATATATATATATATATATATTATAATATATTATATATAATGATATATATATATATATATATATATATATAATATATATATATATAATATATACTAATATATATAGGACCTGTTATGTTTTAAGACTCCGTCATTTTGATTTTTTTTTGTTTTTTTTTTCATCATATTTCTAGTATATGATCCTTAACAAATGAATTTAAGTGGGTGACGGACATGACTTCAAAGATATGATAGTGACCGTTATGGTTTACCGACTCCGTCAGCTTTAATTTCTTTTTTTTTTTTTTTTTAACATACTAACTTGCTATTGGAATTCTTAAACCGCTAAAGAGCAGGAGTCGTGTCTCTCGGCCTTCCGGGAACGACACGGGTAAGGACTTATTTCCCCCGCCTCCGGGGCAGTGTCTCCGAATCCCCCGCTCTTGGTATTGTTGGGTGTCGCGGGGTTCGCTCCGCCCCTCCCCACGGTGTATAGGAAAACGGTCCCCCCTTTCTGTCCCCACGTCGGCTCTAAAGCCCCCAGTTTTTTTTTTTTTTTTTTTTTTAATTTTTAAAAAAAAAAAAAATTTTTTTTATCATTTTTGTAATTAAGCTTTACATCGCTGGATTCCAAATATGTAACTGGTTTTTCTGTAAGTGTTGTACTTTCGAGATATTTCATTTATGAAAAAAGAAATATGTTTTTTTTGTTTTTACTATTTTGTAATAAGCTTTATACGCTGATTTTCAAATAGGTAATTGGTTTTTCTGTAAGGTTTCCTACTTTTCGAGATATTCCATTTTTTTAAAAATTTATTGATATAAATTGTGAATTTTTAAATAATTTATTTATAAATATTTCGAACTTTGAATCATGTCCCATTACCACTGAAATTCATTGTAGTATCATATATCCTAAAGAAAATATGTTAAAAAAAACAATAAAAAAATCTAAATTTATTAGTCGTAAAAAACATAACATGGCGTATATATCTATATAGCAGATATTTTATAAGTTATATATATATTATATATAATTATATATGAATTATATTATATAATATATATAATAATATATATATATAAGGTAAATATTATATATTATTTATATAAATTCTAATTTTAGTTTCCTTTTTGGGATGATGCAAGACCCATCTTAAATTTTTTGTAAAGTTTATATACACAATTTTTTAAAAAAAAATAATTGAAAATATAAATGCATGAAAATTACTAAATATTAATATTAACATTATTTTAAAATAACAAATTTAGATATTCTTTTTTTTACGGCAAATTAATTTATATGAGGAAGAATAGAAATGTTTTTATATAAATAGGAATTTAACAACATTAACTTAAGATAATTACTGTTCGTGATTGCTTATATAAAGTGCAATTTTAATTTAATTACTGTAAAGTTCTACGCATGATGGTTGAAGAATAATCCCTTTAATTTTGATTTCACATGCCTTTTTTACAACTCGTCATCAAACAGCGAGTATTTTTTTGTTTTTGAAAATATACAATTTCAGGAAAATGTTTTCAGCTTCGTTTCGAATCCTATTTCCTGAATTTTCACATTTTCTCTCCGACAATTCTTAATTCCTGTTTTCTTTTTCTTTTTCCTTTTTTTTTTTTATCAATGACTTTAATAAGGCCTTCTATTATACTATATATATATATAATATATATATATATATATATATAATATATAATATATATAAGAGAAACAAAAAAAAATTACGAAGATATTCTCATAATATATATATAATATTATATATATATATATATGTGTGTGTGTGTGTGTGTGGTGTGTTTGTGTGTGTGTGTGTGAGGTGTGTGCTGTACGTGTCGGAATGACGAAAGGACAATGGAATGCGAACAACTTAAATTCCATAGCGTAAGAAATGCCAAGTGAATGGAGAATTAGAAAAGAGGATAACGGGGAAATCCAGGAGTAATTAATTAAGACTAAGCTCGTGCGATCTTCAATTTTAAAAGGAAGAACCATCTGTCCTTGGAGCAACTGTTCAATTACCGCTTTGTGATTTATAATTTTGGTCTTTTCATTCACTCTCTCTCTCTCTCTTCTATAAAAAATAACACGCCTCTCTCTCTCTCTCTCTCTCTCTCTCTTTTAAAAAAAAAAGCCCGTGTGTGTGTTGTTTATATTATTTATATATAAAAAAGGGGCTTGAAAATCACGCGGCGTGAAGAGTCAAGGACACGGCGTAGGGTAACTCCTCTTCTCTGATCGAATGATTTATTTATTCGTTCCTACTCTGACTGTCAAATTCCATTTTGAAGAGGTATTAATGATAAATGAGAGAGAGCAAGTTCCTATGAAGCAGTTATTCCTCCAAACTCATTCAGAACACTTCATGAGCGGTCTGACGGCCATATTTTTAAGGGTGTGGTCCCACTGTTGATTTAGAAAATTAAGTTAGAATCATCAACTTAATTGAAAGTTATCGTGTCAACTGAGCGTCAGACGGAGAACCACTTTATTACGATCATAAACATCAGCGTTCATTTACTGGTAACATCTCTCCTAACGGTTTTGCAAGTTCGGAACAACAATTAAATAATAAGCTGACCACGATAATGGACCAAACGAGAATTAAACGAAAAAAGAAAGTGTTATTATTAATCAAAATAATATTATGCCTTCAAATTAAGCGCCGCAATTAAAAACGAACTATTTTGTCATGCGAACGAAATATTCTGGAAAATAAGACCGTAATTAATTCCATCAATCCTTTTGTTTGAAGCTTTCAAGAGGTAAAGCGGTACAAGATTACTCGCAATTACTTGTATCTCGGCAAGGCGGTTTAGCAATTGTTTGGCATGCCTACCTAACTTTGGGCGAAAAGCCACAACAAAAGAAAGGGATGAACTCAATCAAACAGAATCAAACGATGATTAGAAGCAGAAAGCGAAGATGTAATTAACCGATGCACGTAACTATATATATATATCATATAATATATATAATATATAATAGATATATATATATTATATATATATATATTATATATAATATATATGATATATATATATATAATATTATATATATTATATATAATATATATAATATATTATATATATATAGTAAACATGTGTTAGATGATATATGATGGTGCGGGTGACTGATACAATCCTTCATCTTGTTTTGCAATTAATAAACATTACTCTTTATTATTTAAGCTTTTTACTTGCATTCGAAAAACAAGACTGCGATTTTTCCAAAAACGAGGCTAGAATTTTTTATACTCGTAATTTTCCCATTATCAACTTTGTATTTCATAGTAGTATATATATATATATATATAATATATAGTAATATAATATAGTATAGATATATATATATAATATATATATATATATATATAATATATATATATATATATATATTATAATATATAATATATATATAGATATATATTATATATTATAAGAGAGAGAGAGAGAGAGAAGAGATGAGAGCAGAGTAGGAAGGTCACATTTTTTAGTATCATTTTTGGAAAAGTTAACGGAAGTGGTAGCCGCGGTGCTACTTTTGATCGCTGTTTCAGCGATAAAAAATTAACTTTTTAATTTAAGTAAGTTGTGTATATGTCAAAGTTCTTTACGAAAGACCTTTCTAAAGAAAATTTTTTTTTGTCTCAATTGTCCTCCAGTCCTCAAGTTAGATAATATTGATTTTATTTAATTTTTATTTTAATTTACTTTATTTTACTTTATTTTATTTTCATTTTACTTTTTATTATGATGATTATTTGGTATTTTTTTTTAAAGTACAATTTAATAATATAAATCCTCAAATAATATCAATATGTATCTCTCTTCATTATGATGTATTACGGGAAGCTTTTGGGTATACTTTCTTGCAAACTTCATTATGATCCCCATTATCCCATGTTCCTGTTATTTATTATTGAGGTAATAAAGTTTCCGCCTCGCTTCTTTAGATCAAAGTCAAAGAATTTCGGCAAATACCCCCCTGAGGGTGGCTTTTCTTTACAGAACACGGAACGTGTATTCCTTCTGCTTTTTTGTGTGGCTCTTTTCCGTGGTTCTTATTCAACAGTTTGACGCATCATGGGTTCTCAACCTTGGCAGGATACTCATATCGTGAGCATGCAAACATGATCTACAATTCTAACTAGTAAGTAACACATAAGATCAGCGCACGCTGGGGCCTGACTCAGCTGCATCGGCGAACATTGCCTGAGAGAAAGTAATAGAACCATCTAACATTTAATGCAGTATATCGACAAGTTGCGGAAACAGGATGCGTGGAACCGAGAGCAAGGGCGCCTCTTAACACCGCTAGGCAAAACCTAGGCAAATGCCTAGGTCGGCAGAATATGAGGGCGGCCTAGGTGGCTAGAACACGGCAGAAAAATAACTATAATATATACTAATATATATAATATAATTATAATATTAATATATAATATAATAATTATATATATATAATATAGGTATATAATATATATATATAATTAAGGGTGATATATATATTATATAAGTGCTGTAGGTGAATTTTTTTGCCTAGGGCGAATGAATGGGTTGAAGAGCGGCCCTGCCGAGAGCCGCTGATGCCATGGATGTGACCAAGAATAATGCTTGCCTGTCGACGAGATGAACATTATTTAACTACAGGACGATTGCGATGGCCTTGTGTGGCATCGTATTGCGATCAATTGCTGCAGCGACTTCTTGTAGGATCTGATAGCCACCACAGTGTGAGATGCTTCATGAAGCATCATCGTACCCTTTATCCGTATCATCTTCAACGTGTGTGGGACTGTCAGGTGATGATTATCCACTACGGGTCATGTTTTGAGATGGTTTCTTCGGCAGGCTGCCATTCCAACGTTTTTCTCCTCCGTACTCCTTACGGATGGTGTAAAGTTTGGCCGTGATGGTATTTACATTAGGAAATAGAAATGATTGAAATAACAGGTAATAGAATAGTGAATTTTATGGACGGAATCGTTCCATGTGGAACTAAGAGAGGTGAGGAACTTAAAGGACGAGGGCATGGGACACAAACGCCTTCGACATATCCTCGCAAAAAAATGTAATGAGGAATGGTCGTTGAAATATATCTAATTTCAATAATCCATAAAATCCCACTGATGAGACCAACGAGAGAACCCATTGGAAGTCAAAAATATTTTGCTTATTTTTAAATTTTTATTTTAATACAACATTACAATCAAACACTGTTCGAAAGATGCAACGTTTCAAAAGATTCCAAAAAAATTGTGAATGACTACTAATCTAAAATCCGAAAAAAAAATTACATTTAATCCAAACAAAATTACGAAGATTTGTAAAACAATGAGGAATAGTCATTACCTATGATAGAGAACAGCTGTCAGTCAACAGAGCAGTTTAGAAATTGCCAGCTTGCAAGTAAAACTTCCATTCCCTGGCGTATAAAACCAAAATGAAAAAATAATTTGTAGAGAATTTGCAAAGAAATCTGAGACTTCAAAGAAGCATCGCAAATTTTGTGATGGAAGTAAATATCCTTACATCTTCCGATAATTGTCAACTGTTTATGCATATAAGCTGCTCAGTTACAGCGAATCTCTCATATCAGCAATAGAATATTTGCATTTGAAAAACAGAAAAAAAGCTAAAGAACAATTCCAATGAAGTTAATCAAAGACTAATCCCCTACGTTCAAAAACCCAATTTGTCTTATGTCAAACATACTTGTCTTGACCCAAATTTAAGAAAAAAATATTTTCCGCACCGAGTTGAAATATTAATTAAATTGGTAATAGAAACTTTTTTAAAGGAAAATATAAAAATCCCGGAACCGGACCGATACTGTAGAATCACCAACTAAACTACGAAAGCGGGATCTAAGACCATTTTTGTAGAGCCTGTATTACCATATATAAATATTTCAAAGACTCTCGTATATCAATGTTTGACAATTTACTACAAAGTCGAGCGATAGTGACTGCGATAGGGAATCATCTGTAGATTCATCTCTATTTAGCTATACTCAACTCATACAAGAACAGCACATCTCTCGAACATACAGATTATACAATGGATTCACATTTTAAACATCTGAAGGAAGAGGCCTGTTCCCTAATAATAATACTTAGTAAATAGCAAAGGCTTTATTCTATGCATATTATATCCCTTATAAGCAACACATCACGAATTATAAAAATGTAAAGTAATAAAAAAATAAAATAGTATTCTCCCCAAAGGCTACGGCTATATTACGAGATTCTTAAATAACCGAATATTTCAAAGATAACAAAATAAGATACATTAATTTCGAATATTTTGAAGCTTTATAATAAAATTATATTTATTAGTGGTAATAAAAAGAAACTAATCTTTAATAAATTATATCATGAAATAATTTTAACCAGTTAACCCATAATATATTAATATATATATATATATTAGATAACCTTATTTTTTTGAATATTAAAAATGTATTTATATTTATTTATTCATGTATGTGAATATGAATATCCTATATAGATATATATATAAAATTATATATAAATATATACTAGTTAGATATATAAATATATATATATATATAATATTATATATATAATATATATATTAGTATAAATATATATATATATATATATTATAGGTAATATATATATTAATAGATTATAAATATTAATAATAATATATAGATTTAAGTATAATATATTACTCCTATAATTATGGCCTAATATATATATAATATAATATATATAAATAGATATTTATATTAAATATATATATATAATATTATTATATATAGTATATAATTATATGATAGTATTATAAATTGCTATATATAATGCTTATATATATATATATATATATTAAGAAATATGAATATATATATGTATAATAATATATTATAATAATATTAATAGGATTATATATATAATAATATATTAATTATTATAATACCATAAATATAAAAAATTAATACAAAAATTATGAAAATATTAAATAAATTTATTAAATATTCAAGTAATACATTAATATTAATAGTATATATATATATATATATATATATATATATATATAATATATAATATATATATAAATATATATATATATATATATAGTGAGCTACTGAATGCGTATGCAATATGCAGAATGGGTCTTTGTTTAGTTATAAGAGAGGAAAGCAACACCACAACCCTACCTTACAGAAATATGAATAGTTAGAAAGGTTGAAGGATTTGGATAAATCCTATATTTTGAAAAGTGATAGAATATATATAATATAGGTAATTATTATATTTATTTAAACATGAAATTATATATATACCATATCTAAAGATAAAAAGATAATGATAAAATAAAATATCCCTATCTGTTATATATAGTTGAGTAAATAGATACTCTTTCGTTGAGGCGATAATTATTGTACTAAAGTCTCAGCCATTAATACTAATACATTGAAGCTCGTTTGTTTTCTGAATCTAACTAATAGCTCCCTTACATCCCACGCTCCTTGTTAGTATACAAAAGTGCAACAAAATTTATTATAATAAACTAGTAGTTGATTAAAAATAATAATTCGATAAGTCAGCACTCATTTATCCTTAAATTGATTTAACACATCCCTCTGCCATAAATGATGTGTTTGAATTTGAGTATAATAGTTCTGATTATAGAGAGTTATATCTTCTATAGACTTTAGTTATCTACTACAATATTATATATATATATTCTTTAAAAATTGCTGGATTCTTCTGAATTTAAACTCCAATCTTTAGATAACTCTGTAATCGAGATGCTTGTTTTAATACATGCATCTCCTTACTCTTAATATTCCTAAAATATATTATCTTAAGCTCAACGCAAACTTTACAGGATTCAGTGATACGACATCAAATAAAGCAACATAAATGTGCAAAAAATAGAATAATTGAGGTTTTACCCAACAGGTTATAAGTGCTTGCTAGTACGTACATACTCCCTGCGCGTTAAGATCACGAGTGAGAACACGGTCAAATAAAACTGCTGGTTACACTTCAATGGTGCGCCAAACCATGTAACAAGAAATTAATAACTAAAATACATTAAAATTAAAGACTTGTCAAATGAGAGCCCATATTGAGGCTTATATGCATTGCCGCAAACAGTAATAAACATACAAACATCAAGAAGGCAAACAATGATGCGCCCAAGTCAAAATACACTCAAATGTTGAAGAAGTATTCAAATACGAATTCAAACTGTACATTCAAAATGTCCTAAACAGCCTGACAGTATTACAAGTATCTTGGTCTAAAGTATCACGCTAAAATAATATAGTACTGCTCATTAATGTTTGCCATATACCCATAAAAGAAGCAGAGATACCTGCCCCAAATACCAAAAAGTTAGCATATTAAACAAAGCAATTATGTTTATATCTCCGTTAGAATATATGAAAACAAACGAATAAAAGTAAATGTAATAAAAGAGTACAAATATATAATGTAATATAACATAATTAATTATTGATATGAAAAGCAATTAGAATATTATATATCACAAATAGGTTATAAATATTAAGCCAACATTGAATCGAACAAATTAATAATCCAAAGATTAAAGGATCAGTTTATTATATAAAAACGATTCTTAATACGTATATCCAAATGAATTGTATATCAGCATATCATTGCTAGCAAACTATAACGTAGAGTTTTAATAAATGTAGTACGAGTATAAGAAAAAACATTAGTATAAGCCTGAAATATTGTAGAGAGCACAAATTTGCTTATTGAAGTTATAGGTCTGATGTATATTGTAAAATAAAAAGAAATATGAAAACACATGAAAATATACAAAACGTAATCTATAAGGTGATCTTTAATTAGTATACAGATCAGCAAACAGAAAACCACTATAATAAAGATATTATACGTATATGGAAGAATATATTCCACCAGATTCGTTAGTATAATACATGTGATTGATACTCAAAACAAAACTTTTAAAATTATGAAAGAAAATCCATATTCATAAAAGAAGTTAAAACACATTTAATACTGTAGACCAAATTATTTATTTAGCAATTTAATATTTTTGCAGAAATTTTAAATGACTTTGTTAAAAATTTAAGAAATGGTTTTTATCTATCTGGTAAAAACAATATTTCTTTTCTAGTATCTATGAGTAATCCAAAAATGGGAAAGGTTTAGCATGTATCCATTTTTAACCAACCTCAATTACAAACCAAGGAAGATTTTCAGCTTACCATGAAAACACCATTTTGAACCTATACGAAAAAGTTCGATATAACACACATTCAGCTGTGGAAGATGTAACCAAAAAATGAGATTTCTGCCCCATAACATCCTAACTTGAAATGATGAAATAAATTCCATGATACCGAAAAAAAAGGTGCATATATAGTATACTACGATAAGCCTTCGTAAACTGAGATGGTGAAAATAGGGGTAAATATACATACTAAATCACAAAATTATAGAAACATAAAAATTATGGAATGTCCCTATATAAATATAATCGATTTATTAAATTCATATTGTATTGAGTTAATTTACTCGAGTAATATATGATTCACAAGATTAGGGAAATTATTTATAGAAATTATTAATAAAATATTTCTTGCTTTGATTTTAAATTATATGTTTTATTTATATAATCAAATAGCATAATATTATGGAAAATTGTGAGGGTACTTCGTTATCTTCCGGTCCGACCAATTAATAGAATAGTATACTTGCAGGTTACTACTACATAGAATAATTGTCTATATTACTGATTTACATAATCTAATGTAAAAATAATGAAAAAGCATATCAACCCCGTATATATATTAAAATAAAGAGGTCTTTGGAAAATACGAAAATATATTTATAAATGGATATAATAATATAATATTATAGAATATATTATTTATATTTTAAACAATAATAAATTTCAATAAAAAAAGTTAAAAATATAAATAGCTAATCCTACTGATATCTATAGTGAATAAACTCATTTATGTAGGCGAATTTAGCATTAAGTCCGCTCATAATAAGCTATAAGTATATATCCTTTGTGCACATCGATATGGGATGTGCATCTCTCACTCCGAGGCTATTACATCGAACTTGCCTAATAACAATTTTTTCTTTCACGTATTATCATATTAACTTTAGTAGAATGCAACTTTGCCACATCACAATATCAAATTTAAAATGAAATTTATATATATCATAAAAATATCCCAAATAAATCTATACAGCCAGTAATGCTTATAGTATCAATAGATTTTATCATTCCTGAAATTTACCTCACCTACTCAGCAAAAATGATGTAGTGGTTTGGGAGGGTATATTTGTATAAGATAAGTTCTGGAAAGGATCTATTACAAATTAAGTACATATAGGTTTATCTTATATATCTGTATAATTCATTGATACATAAGCTTTGGTAAGATACCTACTATCATACTAATTAACGATTAACATTACATTTCATCTAATTACGAAAACTTAATGCTAACAATTTGCTCACGCATTAAGCAAAAGTATACGAACATAAAATGTAAAAAAATTATATTTTTTGCAAATATAAATGGAAATAAAAATATATAGACTACAATTATATATATATTATATTATATATATATAATATATATATTAAATATATATAAAATATTATATATATTAATATATAGATATATATATATATATATATATATAATTATATATAAATAATATATATATATAATTATAATTATATATATGAATATATATTAAAATAATATATATATAATAGTATAAGTTGAAACCCTATCGCTTGTGCTGAAGGTCGAGCTTAGTCACTATAAACCCTTATATAAATAACTTTATCTTCATAGAAAAAGAAAAAAAAACGAAATATTACTACAGAAACTACCTATCCTTATCGACTATCACTGATGTACATGGATAAAGTTATCCTAGTCTAGCGTGACAGTGATTAGTATTGTATACTTTTATTTTTCAATAATTTAAATGACCAACCCTTTATATATATATGACACAACTCATACCTGAAACACTATCTTATTCTATTATATGAGTAGTAAGCGAAATTGTACGAGATATATCATTCACCAATAATACATACATTCAAAAAGCTTATGTCATTACTAATATCAGATACTGACTTTACTTATATTAACTACAAAGTTCGCTTTTTTTTTTTTTTGTAGCAAATCTAAAAAATAATAAAATTTTTAATTTATTCGACATACTGAATAATTATCATCAATAACACTATCAAACCTGAAATAATTCAAAAAATGAGAGTATATTGTTAAATGCATATAATATATATATATATATTATATAATATTAAATATATATATTATATATATAATATATAATTATTATATATATATATGTAAATATAGAATATATATATATTATATATATATATAATAATAAATATATATATATATATATAATAAATATTAAATTAATAGATATAATATATATAATAATAATACAATAAATAATATATATATGAATATTATATTAAAATATAATAATATTATATATTTTAAATAATATATATATAATATATTAGATATTATATATAATATAAAATATATATAAATATAAATATATATATATATGTGATTCCGAAGTTGCCAAAACATAGGGTATAAACATGTTATAGTCGGTATATATATCTACACTCCTGTTTTACTTTCACAGATACCCTTTGATGCCCTTGACCAAAAGAACAGCGTAGTCAGTAGTCGCAATGATTGCTCACACTTAACATAAACATGAAACCAAAAACCACGATACCGTGTTGGATCTGGTGAGATTAGAAACGCGAAAGAAACGAACTGAAATTTTTATTGAATCGAATTCCTTTTATGAGAAGCAACCACGAATAATTTTGGCCAGTACTAGGCAATCCGTTTTCTTAGTAATGAAACACAAACCGCACACTCGTCACAGACCGTACTACTAACAATCACACTCTAGCCCCCCACCGCCACACGTTCATAGTAACACGTCGATGGTAGGCAATCCAGATAGTCAATGGTGGGCTGAGAGGAGGTGTACGAGTTTCATTTCATCTTAAAAACCAGCCTATAGCCGTATTGCGCCAATGTCAACAACAATGATACAAAACTTCATTAAGATTACAAAAAGAATTAACATCCGATAAAAATTGCAAGTGCAACTTACACAACCCACTTACTAGAAAAAAGATATAGAGGATGACCCGAAATGATGAGTAATGATTTTCAATCGTATACGGTATTACACGGAGAAATTTGATCGTGGACATTTTATTGCACGCAACATATTGCGAACGAAATGAGATCCTGGCGCGCTATTAAAAGCACGTAAACGCTTGATAAAATGACTACTTCTAATCATGTTAATATTAAATACTATAAAAGGTAATCAGCCAAAATAAACTAACTCCGCACTAGGTAATATATGATGATGCACTATTAAAAACCCCCACTGAGTGCATAAGAGAAATGCAAGGGCTTATGAATATAGGTGATAATTATGATGATATTAATGAGACTAGATATTATGAGATATATAGGTGATGGAATAATCATATTGTGAGAGAAAATATATTTGTTGATATATACCGAAACCATTAATGGGCGACAAAATACTCAACCATGTTGCAGAAATATCCATAATATAATAAATCCCATACTTTACCACATCAGATTATAATATAATATATAATGAGGATGTAACTCAATTTATTACTTCCGATACAAAGCTTATTTACACTACGCTAATCGATTGCTTCATTTTGATGACAACAACTACAGACATCGTTGCCTTTTTAAGTCGTCGATGTCAATTATACAGAACTCAACAGGATGGTTCAGGAAAAAATGCCACTTTCATGAACCTGCCGTAAGCTGCCCAGATTGAAGACGGTAGCATACCACAACCACCCGAACTCACACCAACAGATGCTATTTTTTAAAATGATACAGGAGCACTGCACGTGTTAAAGTAATTCAAGAGAGAAGAAGCAGCATAATATATGACACACACAAAGCGGAAAAGAAAAAGAGGAAAAGAAAAAGAAAAGAAAAAGATAAGAAGACGAGAAAAACAAGAAAAAAGAAAAGAAAATAAACGACAAAAAAAAAAAAAAAAAAAAAAAACAAAAAAGAAAAAAAAACATTATTAAAAAGAAGGAAAAATTTTTCAAAAAAAGAAAAACAATAAGAAGAACGAAAAGAAGAAGAAGAAAAAAAACGAAGAAAAAACCAGAATAGAAAGAAGAAGAAAAAAATATAATCATCTAATAAGAATATAGATAACACGAACAGAAAAACAAGAAGAAGAAGAAGAGAAGAAAGAAAAAGAGACCAAGAAGAAGAAGAAAAGAAGAAGAAGAAGAAAGAAAGAAAAAGAAATAAAGAAGAAGAAGAAGAGAAGAAAAGAAAAAGAAGCAAGAAGAAGATAAGAAGAAGAAGAAGAAGAAGGAGAAAGAAACGTAAATGGCAGAGGAAGTCTCCAAAACAAAGAAGTGAAGAAGACAAGCAAATGAAAGAAAAGAGAGAGCAGTGGCAGCATAAAAAAAGGAAGAAACGAGAAGAAAGAGCAAGAAGAATAGAGAAAAGAAGATAAGAAGACCCAGATATAAGGTGTAACTGTAGAGTCTGAAAAGAAGACAGGAATGATTTAATAAATAATAGAATGTATTAAATGCACATGACAATCTTTCCAAAGTCACCATAACGCCCCAATAACATTACCATCTTCCCTCAAATGGGCACAAGATAAAGATAGGTCATAAATAATATTAGTTAATTCTGCAATTGTTTCAGAGGATATAATTTCCGCACTTGACAAAACTACAACATAATCATGACAATACTATATATAATATAACTTTACCAAAATTATTAATATCCTTCTATCTTATTATAATATATATAATCACACAACTCTTTATCAAACCCCCAAATATCCCAATACTCCTAAACATGTAGTAATGATTATACTCACACTTAAATAGCCGGAGAATTATATATATCTACGACATCACATGAGAAATAATTGTCAAACCTTATATGAATTATTTTAAGTATTTCCATTAATTTGAAAGATGTTTATTACTACTATCATTATATAGCTAAATATATCTTACATCTACACACATGCTAGCATGTGGTAGGTTCATTATTTAGTGACACAAATAACTTATTGCCCAATATAATCGATTCATAGCTCAAATGGTTCATAACTAAACTGACATGATTTCCTATAGTTAGTCATAAAGGGAATAAAAAATTTGTTTAAGTTATACTTAAAACATATTAAGCAAATTCTGAGAAATGTTTGTGATCTGTACAAAAGGTGAATTCCTATATATACATACTACTAACATATAGGTGTGAGAACGGAAACGGTCGCGAGGCATTAAGATTATATACTGTGTATACAGCTAGCCTTCAATACATAAAAATTACGCACAAACAAATTATTTTAAGTATTCCATATAATATTGAAAGATCTAATATTTATTCTATAAAATGTTCTATGAAATACAAGTAGCAAATTTGATAGACTTGTAAATTAAATAAGTAGATATTTAGAGAGAAGGATGGAGAGGAAAAAAAGACAGTGATGAACGAGAGGAGTATGAAAGAGTAGATGCAAGATTAAGTCAGTTAGAGGAAGAACGGAAGAGAAAACGGATTAAAAAGAATGAGAGAGAAATTTAGCAACAAAAACTAAACGGAAGGAAGTAGGAAAATTAAGAAGAGAAAAAGATTAGAATGTGTTGGTAGATAAAGAGGGGAATATATAGAAAAAGCAAATACATAAATCAAATTCCAAAAGATGAGAAATATACACTTACAGATTTGAATAAAAATAAGGAATATCTGAAAGAAAATTTAATCTCCCTGACAGATTGAAGCATAATTTGAAGAATAATAATAATAATAACCCATTCTGTGAAAATGATAAATTGAAATAATAATATAGATAATTAAAAGAAAAATAATGATAATCTAATAATAACAGAAAAAAAATATATATTATAATAATAATAATTAATATAAAAAAATAAAAATAAATGAATACATAATAGATACAAATAAAAATAACCATAAATTTATTAAATTCATAAAACTCATAACAATAATTCACAAAAAAAATCAAAAATAATTTGAGGAAATCAACATGAAATATTGATAAATGTTTACGGTAGCATAGGAAAATAATACACAAAAGTTTGTGAAATTTTTATTCGATCATATCCCCTAAATATCTTTTAAACATCAATTTAGAACTCAAAAAGGTACTCAAAAACTTTAATTAAAATAAAATGTACCATGAAGCTCTTCAAAAGCATCAATTACCAATAGCAATTTGGAGATAATTATCACTACCCAAAGTACTTCCGTACATGACTCGTCAGGAGACATAAAATAACAACTTAAATAATATATTTAAATAGAGAATTGACTATGTCATTGCAATACAATAATAATAATAATTC
>JABUQX010084376.1:0-17500 GCA_015478945.1 Trachelipus rathkii
AAAAAGAAAGAGAAACATATATATATATATATGAAAGAGAGAGAGAGAGAGAGAGAGAGTGGCAATTAGGTTCATTGAAAAAATTCTTTACGTTCGAATTTATGGGGAAAGTTTAAAAAACTTGAGCCTGAAAAACATTCCTGTAGATTCAGTAAAGACCAATTACTATTCTTTAAACGGACTGCTGAGGTTTCTTAAGTGACCTGACACAGTCACTAACAACGACTCGGGTTCATTTCCAACTGCTTTCAAAGGGAACTTACATTGCATTATCTAAAAACAATTGTATATATATATATATATATATATATATATATATATATATATATATATATGAGAAAGAGAGAGGAGAGAGAGAGGAGAGAGGAGAGAGAAAGAGGAGGAGAGAGAGAGGAGAGGAGCATATATATATATATATATATATATATATATATATATATATATATATATATATATATATAGTGTTGTAGCTAGTGAAAGGCTGTGCAGATTGTGAGAATTTTTCCAAATAATTCATACAATAATGATAATTTAAAAATAAAATAAATGAACGGTAAGAATACTGCATTAAGAGTATATATATATATATATATATATATAGAGAGAGAGAGTATATATATATATATATATATATATATATATATAGAGAGTATATATATAGTATATATATATATATATAAACAAACGGTACAAATAAATTTGTTAATAAGCATAGCAATTTAGTATGGGTTAAGAGAGACAGAGAAAAGACGAAATTTTATTTAAAGACAAGCCGGATAAGTTCTAATTAAATAAGGACTTTTTCCAAGGGAGTTGAAGGGATTAGTATGTATTGTAATGGTGATGGTATGATGAGTGAGGCAAGAGTCCGACTGCCAGAAAGAGGGCTTCTGGGTTCCCTGAGCGGTGTTGGACAACATATATGAGAAAGAGGAGATATATATATATATATATATATATATATATATATATATATATATATATATATATATATAAGGCTGTAGGCAGGGGGGGTCAGCTGAACCCCCCCAAATTATTTAAACTATCAAAATTTTTTGATGACTTAAGTCTCTGAAATTTAATTTATAAGAATTATAAAAATAATAATAATCAAAGCAAATTATGGGTAAACACTAAATATAAATGAGGAAAAGGTATTTATGATTCTTGAAGATTTTCTTACTTTGGTTTGGTGACTGTTGAAATTACAAAAGGGAGAATCTCCAGCGGCTTTTAAGCAACAGTACGAAAATTAAATAAATAGCGACTTTCTGATTGGACAAACGTTATGATGATGATGATGATAATGATGGTGCAAAAGCGATGAAGAAAAGATTTAGAGGTAGGTGTTCAAGCTGTCGAAAATATCCAGCGGCATTGAATGCTCATTGCTGTTCACATTCATGTGTAGTACAACACATTAGAAACTTTATTGGCACTATGAAGACAACTGGGCACTATTATAGGTCGGCACCAAGAGAGACAATTATTTTAATAAAAAAAAAAATAGGAAAGATTTACCCATAGACAAAATGGACAAACTAACACGATATGAGAAATAAGATAGCAGGAAAGTAATGATGGATTGATACTGTTTAGAGAAGTTTATACAGCAATTGTCGAAGCTTTGCAGGAATTCGAGATAATAAATCAAGTCATCGAACCTTTTCAACAATCTCAAATCTTTTTTTGACATCTGCTACAGTTACTAGCCAATTGGTCATTAGTTTAATTAACTTTATTCTTTTTCACTCTTTCATTGCAGTTTCCATCATTGGTAACAATAACTGCTTTTAATCACTCTGTGTATATATGGGTGTGTATATGTGTGTGTGTGTGCGTGTTGAAGGTGTAAGTGTTTTTAGTTAGTTGCATAGGGTTTTTTTTTGTTGTTGTTTGTGTTTTGTTTTATGTTGTTGTCGTTATTATTATTATGTAGTGTTTTTTTTTGTTTTGGTCTCTTTGTTGATTGTGATTTGGTGTGAAAATTTTTTTCAGCTAAACATGGTTAAAAGTTCTTCACGGTCACCACGTAATTTGCAAAAGTATACGTCTTCTTTCCATGTTAATAAAAAAATACAAAATGAATAACGTAACGATCCGTTACACCGGAAATCAGAGCGTAAAAGAAAATAAGATAGTAGAAATGACAATCGATTGTTCATCTATACTTCTCAAAACCAGCTAGAAAACTATGATTATTATGCCTGTAGTATTTCGATACTTATGTCTAAGTACGCACCTGATTCTCTACTCCTCCTCGTGAGACTGTTGGAAGATCATGCTTTCTGTCGTCTCCTCCTCTTCTTCGCAAATAATGTATACTTCTCTCTCTTCTTCAATCTTTCTCACCCTCTCCATCTCTACAGGTCTTTCTTCGTCAGTCACGGCCTCCTCTCCGGACCTCCCTCTCGCGAAATTCTTCTTCCTACCTCTCTATCAGCATATTTATCTTTAAGCAGCATATTTTAGCATCTATCCAAGCCAACCTCATACGTGATCATGAACATGAATATCTCAAAGCTAATCAAAAGACTCGCCAAAACACATACGATTCCGTATAAACAGTTCTGAGTATTAAACACAAACCTCGGCTTGTAAATTAGGTTTCATCATAGCTACCACAATAGTACAAGAATCGTTCGGGAAGTTAATCAATCATTTTTTTCGATAGAAAATGTCAAAAAAAATTATTTCAACATATAATAAACAAGAGAGTAAGTCGTTTTTAGGAATCGTTAAATTCTATCAATATATAATTATATTTGTCATATACAACAAAATTGAAAAGGTACAAGAATAATAATGATTGTGATAATAATATTAGATAATAGGGATATATCGAATGATTATATCCGGCATATATATAAATGAGTTACTAGGTAGATAATAGATAGTTATAATGTGCAAGAGAGAGTTAATAGTATATATACATTAAATTTAGAAATAATAGATTAAATAATATTAAATAGGTATATATTATAATAAATTAATAAAGTAAATGCTTATCAGATATCTAGTTACCGTAAAAATAACCACTGTTTAAGCAAATCTTACATCTCCTATTAATTATTAGTTTTTAAATTTATACCCACCTAAAGTACAGATTTTTATTCCCTTTGATAAAAAGAATTATTAATTTTAAATAATAATAAAAAAGAAAAATAACGTCAAATTGGCGCTCATGTCTTTTATAAACTCCACTCCTAATTTAAAAATATCGCTTGTAAAACCAAATTATTTAACATTAAATTGACTTTTTTAGATCTAACGCCGATATTGAACTACATCGACCTGTTTTCTTGTAGACTTAAACTCTAGAGTAAAAACTATGAACCATATATATTTTGAAAAATAACCAAAACTGTATTTTATATTTTAAGTTTTCCTTCACAATATAGTGCTATAAATAAAGACGATGTAGTATGTATCTTAAAACCAACAATGAATAGAAGATAAACTTGGAAAAAAAAAACAAAAAAAAAAAAAAAAAAAAATCTCAAAACTACAATAGCACATGTGAAAATAAGACTGGAAAATATGAGTTAAAAAAAAAGTGTCAAAAAAAAAATTATTTCTTTAATAATATGAGTTATAGAAGAGCTTGGAAGTAAGAGAAAGCCACTTAGAACAGAATTTTTATAGCGGTGTCTACGCAATCATTATAAAAATAAATAGTCTTTCTAGGTAATTCTTTATTGTTTTAACTAAATGAATACCCCAGTTTATACACTTTCAGCATGTTATGCATAATCTTTTCCTCTGCCCTCCTTGAACTACTGTTTCTGTTACTCATTTCCCCTCCTCCTGATGTCTCCTTAACCTCCTCTCTTTTTTTTTGGTTTCCGTTTTTGTTCTACCTCCCCTCCCACTGTTTATTAAAACGTCCCCCCTGTGTTGTTCCCCCTCTTCTACTGCCCCCCTACATCCATTTAATAACCTTTACAATAATATATTATAACTAGTCCCCCGTCCTCTTCGTACTAGTCGCCCCCCCAAAAAAATACCAATTTTTTTTTTTTTTTTTTTTTACATTTTACCTAAACCAAAATTTACAATGAATACCAAAACAGGTATTCCCTTTTCCCCGGTTCACGTAACTTTTATTTTTTTATATATATAATATATATATATATATAAATGCCCTTATGATATATAGGTATTATAATAATAGCACAGACCACATATAAATAACGCATAAGTATACTCCCACCGTATTAGTGTATATACCTGAGTAATTAGGCATATATATTAAGGGAAAATAACTACTATATATATTATATATATATATATACAAGTCAGTTAAATTAAACATAAATTATATATTATTAGCATAATAGTAACGTGAAGGGATAATATCATATTTAGTAAGCGCCTATACGAGAATAAAAGTATCACGTATTAACTTATAGGCTTATAGATCGGATAAAAGAGGTGAACTGTAAAGTATTACTACTATTAGTATGACTTTACTAATAAGAATGAGAGTATGACATTAGATGGTAATTTTCTCCAATAGATTACTATATCACTATGAATAGAGTTATACCCAAAGATGATATCACTTACTTATTATCAGCTCATAATGAGGTTCCTGTGAGGCGGTGAGATTTAGTAGCTATGTACAGTGATACTAGGGAGACTCTACCAACATAACCGAGATACGATAATCGTTCAAGTATACTCTCCTTACTGTATCAAGGATGTCAAATCCCATATAGAGTCAATTTTTGGAAATTAAACCTTAGCGATCTTTCTAGTATTTATTAACTTTCCTCAGTGAGATACACTGAGCACACACTGAGAGCCAGGCCAAGCTATTCAATAAGAGAGATTCTTGATGCCTAATTAAAGGAATATTTAATTCACTGAATTACCCGCCTAGCGAGATGATTACGAATAGGCGGTCTTAGTACAATCTACGAAAAGCAACGACTCGCACACTGCAAAGGACTTTGGAATGGAATTGGTCACAGAATCCATGTAGGTCCGAGCCCCGTACCTTTACTTACGGTCTTCTATCACTTGTAGATTTCAGGAGCCCATGCCACCCCGATCTACTAAATGTAATCAACTATTTTAGGCAATTTTAGGTGATAGAAGATATTCCTGAGATTGACAATAGAATAAGTACACGAGCTTTGACCATCGGAGAGAGGATATTTGGTTAAGATGCATATGTACTACTAAGATAAATTAATCGTGTAGCAATGTGGGCTTTCAGAGTTTTACGAGAGAAATCATATGCATGTTAGCGAACATTAGAAGAGTATGAGCTTGTTGATCGATTTTCAAGCTGAGCGTGAGAAACTTATGTTAAAAACAGAACGCATCAGCTATCAGCGAGAAGCTTAAAAATGTAAGGAATAGATCAATGACACAAGTTAACATTTTACGAATATGTTGTATCTAAGCTTAGAATACTTATATACTTATTTGTGAGCACATTATAATGAGTTTTCCTCACGAGCCAATCGATGTGAGATAACTTCAGTTGAGAGAGGAAGTCAAAACGGAATAGGAGTATATGCATTGAGCACTTGAGTGACGTGTGAGATGAATAGTAGCCACAATTTATTGCTCGAACAGAAAATGTATTTAAGATACGGGCTCACTATTAGACAAGCTCAGAGTATACTCTTACTAGGGAAATGGATTAAAATGAGCACAAGCAGTGGATAGAAGGACACGCGATATACTCATGTTTCCTCGAGCCTCACACCAGTATCCACAATTAGCTCGCACACCCACCTTCACTGCTGCTCTAAGTCCCTTGATCCAGTGGGATTACAGCGAATAAGAGAGTCCGTGTCATGTCAACAGTACAACTCAGATTATTATCACAAATTGCGCATCGTAATTGCTTTATAGTGCGCATATGATCAGAGAGAAGATTTTTATAGCTCACGTCAGTAAGTGATATTGAACACTTACTTGCTGCTTACATTTTTACAAATTGGCTATTACGACCTCTAGACAATCTAGTCCATCTAATCTTTCTTTATATCTGTCAGTATAAGACACTCCGATTGAGCTGTCAGAGTTAATCCTAGACAGAACGCTCGTAAAGGACAGTTCACTATTATCTAGCAGATTTGACATTCGAGCGTAGGCAGAACAAGTGATAAGAAGAAAGGGCGACGCATATTATTTCACCGAAGACACTACACAGTCAGTCTTGATTAGTTGTTCTTGGGCCTCAACACCTATCGAATTCAAAGTAAGATAGAGACTAGTATCAAAATAAGAGCATAGGTGTCCATATATTTATCCATCTCATATACCTCTAAATTCTAATTAAAAATTTATATTTAATATTAATAATATATTATTACTTATGCTTTACTACTGTTATTTTACTGAGCAATTAATGAGATCCTTTACTGCATACACTAATTCTACTAGCATTTGACTATCCATAACTAAATCGAGAGCAGTATATGATCTCTATCATTCACTCATTACTCAATGACTACGACCAATTTAACATATATATATCATAGTAACTCATTAGATATCTCTATTCATAACTTACATTAATTCTTTAACAAAATTTATCTAGCTATTTCTTACACACTACTTCTTCACAATATATATTTTCACTTTAAATAACAGAACTTTCACTTTAGCTATCTCAACGTCACATTATCACTATACATACTTTTCGATTATTTCCATAAACACACTACTTCCTCAATTTACGCATTTAGTTTACATATTTGGATCAAGTTTATAAAATATATATTATTATAATTATATATATATAATACCATATTCAATAAATAATAAATATCTACATTATTATCTAATAATAATTACTATCACACACGTGCGAGGTGTGCGAACGAGCAAAAACCGAGTCTAACATCCGTCGATTACAAGAAAATTTATCATTAATAGACTCTCTACCGCTAACTTACATTATAAAAACCAACTCAGCATTACGTTAATTTCATCAATATTTTTCGATTTATGTATACTTCTTATCATCTTATATATCATAATTAATTCAGCATTTATTTCTTCACTTCTTTTTTGCACCTTTAATAACCTTAAAGATTCTAGCAATATCAAAGTCAACTGGCCGTCACTACTCTTTTATTCTACGACCATTACTTAACAAATATATTTAAATACTATCCTAATAACATCCATACCTATTAAGCATTTTATAAATATAATATAATATCTACTAATAGATAGAAGTACATAATAAGACGTACATATACGTCTCAGACTATCTGAGCAACCTATCATTTCAGTCTCAGATGACTATTAATTAATATAATAATTACATAGTAATAATATTTTCATCATCTGACAATATATTATCATATAATCTATATAAATTATATAAAAAACTAACCATATTTATAATACAACTCCCAATTATTATTCTATTATTTAGACAATCCATATTTATTAGAGGTAAAATATAACTTACTATAAGTTTATCAAAGACAGATACGTATACACATAAACTCAATAGGTTTTATTTATTTATGAATTTCGTGATTCACTAATTTAATATCTATTAAGTTAGTAGAGCGGCCTGAGACTAAAGATTACTTTAGGATTAAAATTATATTAATATTAATATTTAAACAATATATATTATATATATATTAAGATATATATAAACCACTACAATTATTATATAACTGGTCCTTTATATTTATACCAAAACTATGAGTAGTATCACATAAATGAGTTAATTTACAGTTCCCATCGATACTAAGAACTTGTAATTACAGGAAAACGAACTCCAACAATGTATCCTTTTCCCTGTAGCTATTCTGGTAATTTTGTGTAAATATATAATTATACACTTACTATATTATCATTATATACTATATTTATCACTATAATATATATATATATAAATATATACTATAATAAAAGATTATATATAATGCTATTTACCAGAAGTATAAATTAACAAATGGTATTTAAAGGGTAAATATAGTGGACTATGGTTGGAGAGGGTTCAACAATAACCATTTAAATTTGGGTTTTTTATAGGGAGTATACAATCCAAAAAACTAAACGGGGAATATTATATCTCAAAAATTGGGTTTAAATTTTCCTTCAAAGATGCTTTGGAGAAGATCCCTGGGAATCCACTATAAATTATATTATGTATATTATATAAATATTATATAATATTAGTGATTAGTATTATATATATAATAATTAGTAATATATATATATATATATAATTACTCATAATATCTATTAAGGGTGAGGGGTATAGTATATATAAAATTTTTATTATATTTTAAGTGAACGATTGGTCAAAATATAACACACGAATTATTATATTATAGTATATATAGTATATAAAATAAAATATATAAAACTATATGAAGTATATAGATATGATATATTATTATCATACGAATAGGTATATACTACACAATATAATTAAAGAATATATAATCTCAAGCACTCATATCAAAAAAATAATCTTGCTACGCCACTGGAATATATATATATATATTATAAATGTTTATTATACTATAGCTAATAATATAATATATATATAATATAATATATAAATAATATATATATATATATAAATATATATATAATATATATATATATATATATAATATATAATATATATAATATATATATCTTCTTTTTCTTCACACCTAACCTTATTTTCCCCAAGAATTGATAAGGAGTCTACAAGCATCGAAAAGGGAAAGGCAGTAGGAGAGTATGACAAATTCGAAAAGAAGCCCAGCCTTAACCAGCCTCTGTACCATTAATAGTAAAACTCGTCACAGACAGAAAATCCGACCCTAAAGCCTTCAATGGGACCAGGCCGGACCCTCACTAATTGTAAACTCGACATGTAAGGGTGTCATCAACCTTGCCCAGGGGGCGTCCCATCAAACCCACGCCCCCCATACAATAACCCCCGCCATCTCTCCTAACAAAATGCACCTTTATCTCAGTCCTCTGCCAAATCTCCAATATTTCTCTCCTTCAGACACTGTTTACTGGACTCACTCCACTTTCTCTTCGGTCTCGAAAGGCGGTCGGTTCCAACACACTCTCCACTATACATAAGCTTAACCAACCGACTACTCATCTAATTCATCCTTCCCACGTGACAAACCATTTCAATACACACTTTTCATTTATTCTCTTCATTTCCCCCTTTCTTCACACCAACACACCTCTCTAATACTTTCATTCCTCATTTTATTAATCTTCTCACACCTAGCATGCCTACAAGATTGTCACAGGTAACAACATTGAACTTTAGATCTATTTCCTTATTCAGACCATATCTCACTAACCATAGATCTCACACTAACACAGCGTAACAATCGATTTGATCCACCTACACCTATAAAATAAAGACTACTAAACATAGCAACCTACAAGACATTATTCCCTTTACATCACACATCCGATTTAATTCATACTCCTACCATAACCTCCTCCATGTGAGATTCATCTATTTCTTAACATATCTAGATAAACGACGTCAGATCATCCTGTCCAATCCTTCTCACAACACATCTCACTCATTCCCAAAATATTCAAACTCAGACACTTGCTCATGCTCACCATCTAACATAAACTTCACACTGAGAACTGAGTTCCTCACTGCACAACCATAAAACCTACTTCTTATCTTACGTTTAACCTTTTCAAACCTCCTCGCTCTACAAAAACCTTTCTGGTTTCACAAATCTCTCTCACCAACCAATCCATCCTCTCAAACTCGCTTCAGATCGCCCACACAGAACCAAATCACTTGCATGTAAAATGTAGGGCAGGGCTACCCCTCCATCATCTCACATTCTCCATCATTCCTAACACGAATATTCTCCCTGACCATCCCTCACACTCTTTTTCTCGAGGAACTCTTCATACCTCATACCATAAATACAAATTGAATATATCCAAAGTAGACATACCACACAGCCCATCACTCTCACTAATTTATCCAAACTCAACTCACCATTGACACCTATTTACTCCTTACGACAATGCTCTACACTATCGCATACATACTTTTGGATTCCAATTCAGAAGCCACCAACCTCCAAAACACCATAATAATCCCAGCTAATAAAAACCTCCAATATTTAAATAAGCTTCGCTATTAACTCTTACACTACACCTTAAGGTAAATTCCATATAACCTAAATAAAATTTAATTCTGCTTCTCCCTCATTTCCTCAATCTATTGTTGTAACATTAAAGATTGAGGATGCGCGACTATCCCGATAGCTAGTCCTAAACATGAGAGTATTCTTGGCGAACACCGAGAGTTCAGAATCCCATGCAAGCTGCACGAACGTGAAGCGTTCAAACGTACTTTGACCACGAAAAGACGTAGATCTATAAATCTCTCAGCATATTGGCGAACATACCTTCTCCTACGACACACAAATAAACAATGGATTACCCCATGAAAGATAGACAGGAGTCCACACAGCTTTTCATCCACTTAACTCATTTAGTATATTTATTTAAGAGGGGGTATTATTACTTAATGAGACTTTGCTTCGCAACAGGCGTATGAACAAGATTACTATCCAATCACCTGGAACTATAAAGGTCGTGACCCCTACCGATAGATAATCTTTATTACAACGAACTTCCAATATCCGAGATCCCAAGGTACTAAGCCATCTCTGGGCCCGGCTGTTTGATGCATGTATAGTATATTATTATGAATAGGGCTTTATAGTCTGAATAATATATTGAGAAATATCAATAAAAGTTAAACGATTTTCAAGACTTTAGAATGATATTATTAGTAACGTTACTTAGGTTATATATTATTAATTTAATAGGAGTATAGTTAAGTTGAAAGTGAAATGGTTTTACAGTTTGACTTATGGTTATTTTTATCACCAAGATTACAGGAATGTTATATATTCAAGTACACGTATGTAAGGAAATAATATTATTTAGTATATGGATCTGGGGTATGATGGTAAATTAAGTTAAACATGGTTTTGTTCTTTTTACGGGGTAGTGGAGAAGGGTGATTTATTTATGAATATTAGATATAAATAAATAATTTAGTATATAATTTTATCAGAGATAAGATAGGTAAAAGTAGAGTTGAGAGAGAAGTGCCCTGCTATTATATAGAGGTGATTATACTAGTTATGTGAAAGTAATTATTTATCGGTTTATTTATGAGAGCTTCACTTATGGTACGTATCCTAAAGGAAAGATATATATATTATGTGAGGAGAAATGGTAATAAATAGGGAAGTTTGGTGGGTGTATAGTCATTATAACTATGAGTAAGTGAGGTAGAGTTTGATATATAAGTATCAAATTATATGTTATATGAGATAAACAGTATGTGATACATAGAAAATGGTATATAAAGTAATAAAATAGAGATACAATAATGAGAGAGAGAGAAAGAATGATAAATAATTTCCAGTTTCCTTGATATAGTAAGGTGCTTATTAACGTTCTTAAGTAACTTAATGAAACGTAGCTTCTTATCTGATAAGCTTTATAAGAAAGTTCTAAATAGAATTATTACCAGGAAATTTTCCGGAAAACCTAACTATGAATCTCGTGATTCACGTGACTGGTTAATAATAAAATCTAAACTATTTAATATTAATAGAGTATATAAGCTCATAAATATAAATTGAAAATTATAATAATCGGAGTGTAACAAATTTATTAGTGAAAAAGTTTATGGAAAAAAGATAAGTGGAGTTTAAGAGGAAGTGGTTTCCGTGGATGGGATGCAGATTCTAAATTTGCCATTTGATGTTTGGATATTCATGCTTCTCGGGTATAGTAATATTAGATTGGGAGAGTGTTTTAAGCAAAAAGGATATTACGAGCACGTTCATAACACATCAATCTAGCTTTCATATTTCCTCCTGTAATGTCCAAAAAGATTTAATCTTCATTAGTATACACTTTCAACGCCCGCAAAGAGGTACATATATAGTAGAGCTCAAACGTATATCACTTACCGGTGACCATTATAGACCTCTGCATACGTCTACTAATTGTAAGACTAAAAAAATTTCCTCTGTCCGAGAAAAGCGAAATCTCACTACTACGGTGAGCGTCAGAGAGTTTACGTTGTCCTTTTGTCAGAGAAGAAAGAAATTTAATTCCGAAAATTCATCAATACACCTGAACACCAGGAATGTATTCACATCCGAATTCGTTTAACAAAATTAACCTGTGGGTTGCCCGACTATATTACAGGAGGGTGTACATTGGGTAAGATCACAATGAACGATAAGTGCACGCCCAACCCGAGTAAGTAACCAATAACTCTAAACACAAAATTATGGACACTACCGACAGATACAATACCATACTCATGACCCTCAACTGACACTAGAATCGTAAATCCATCAACCATACTATAACTTGTAGGAACACATACATCACCCATTAGAACATCAACATGAAGACCTATTTCCGCCTATATAATGGAAATCACCGAATCACTTATTAGCAGTTAAAACTAATTCACCTCGAATTATAGTATAAATCAGAAGGAAATGTATTCAACAAATAGATTCCCATCATTAAACAACATTTCGTAACTTACACCTCAACCCTTTTTACAAAAATTTAAAACCTAAACTTTTGTATAATTTAAATTTTAGTTTAAATTGGTATAATTATTAATATATTTAATTTAGTATTTATAGCTAGTGGAGAAACCGAGACCAAGGTTAGGTGGAATATATTCTGGCTAAGATAACCACAAATAAATTTCTTACTGAGATTTTCACTAAGGCTCATGAGAGTTAAGACTTCATTGAGAGAGGCATATAGACAAAATAAGTATATTTAGAGCATGTTTGACGATGCTCTACAGTCCATAGAAATGTTAAATATGCATATCATATCTGAATATTAGGAATATAAGTAATTGTACTAGAGTTTTAGGACATAGAGAAGAGTATATAGGTAGAATATTATATAGATATAATAAGTATATAGATTTATAATATATATATACTAATAACTAAATAGTAATAATAGTTAGTAGAAATATTATTAAATTGACGTATTAGGTGACATAGATCCGAACTCCATAACCTGTGAAATTATAACAGTAGTAGCATAGTATAGAGTTACTATAACATTGGAGATAAATGGCAATACCCTTTGGCTCAATCGAAATTTGGTATTGGTAAATAGACCCTGGATATATTTTTCACCATGCTGTGATCCGATCCTAGACCTAGCAGATGACGAGTGCCAAGTGAGTTTGGACCACTACGACACGACGAGACAAAAGAAGGAAATCCAAGAAATACTTCTACTGGAGTAACAAGCAGGAGCATTACTTAGACCGTATTTCCCCAGGGCTGGCAACTCCGGGGCGTAGGACCAAACAGTTTTGGCCCTACCCACTTAAATCTATTATAAAAATGAAAAAACCTGAGTATAAAAATACGGAAAACATGAAACTATTGAAACAGTTTAATTGTATAAAGTTTTCCTTTCCCATTAAACATTTAAACTTTTAATTTGCAAACTTTTGCACAAAAATAACAGAAGTGATCAAAACACGAAATTTTGTGGTCTCTCCTCTTCATACATACTCTCTCTCCTTCTCTCTCTCTCTCTCTCTCTCTTCATCTCTCTCCTCTCCTCTCTATTAACTACTAATCACTATTATTATTATAATATATATATATCGAAATTATATCCAGATAATAAAAAGAAATATTATAATATACCTATATATATAATAATATCAACATAGTATTATTTACCAAGTAAAACCCTTAGTCGCTGGGAAAGATTTACATGCCAAAAGGGTAGCTTCGGGGTTCCGTACTGTAGATATACTTCCTAAAGACGCTGTGGACGTCATCAGTCCAACGTCAGACTCTCATGGCTCACGTTTTGAAATGATGACGGTCAGAAGTTTCCGTAACTTTACGCAATGTCGTCATATATATAATAAGATAGGTGGATTTTTTTTCCCTCCGTAACTTCACGAGCTCTCACTTAAGGTTGGAGTGTAGACGGTAGGCGAGGGGGGGAGCTATTCTATTTTCGGCCTTTAGTCTTGTAATACCCATCTACACTTACTTACTTCTTCTGTCTTCCGGTTGTTTTGTCTGCGCTCTCTGTCCTCCAATGTGGGGAAAGGAGGTAAGATGATTAAGAACAACGTATTGTAAATTTTTAAACTAAATTGACGTTTCTTAAAGAAATTTTAATATAAATCTAGATAATATCTAGGTTTTTTTTATTTGCCTTTAAAAGAAATTAATTTAGTTTCTATAAGTAAAAACATTAAAAATATTTAACAGCGAATCTATGCAATACTCTTATAAAGGCAAGCATAAGTGAAATTAGTGATGACCGCATAGTTTACAATGGAATCACTACGGTATAAGAAGCCTAGAGAAGGAACTATCCCGACGGTAATGGTCAATCCTAAGAGCAAATTTGATGCCCCCAAATCCTTCGATAGATAGATATATAAAAAGGTCTCCAAATAGCCCCACAAGGAACCCAAAATTATTACGATAACCACCAACAAATTGAATTGCTTGTAGGATTAAGCTCTGCTCAAGTTTTTTTTTAACTGAAATAATAATAATAATAATAATAATATAATTAATTATAATAATATTATAATTAATAATAAATTAATAATAAATATATATAATAATATAATAATTAATAATAATAACAAATGACAAACAGATATAATCAAATGATGGTACAGAATAAGTCTGTAAGAAAGGCTACAAGAACATTTATGTAAAAAAGAAAAGTTTAATATATTGGTTTAATAACGGTCTTAACTTATCACAATAAATTATTTATGTATATAAAATGCAAAGAAATGACACTTACCATACTTGTCCTTTGTACTTCAACTTTAATAGGTAGCAGAAGAGTGATGATAGCGGTGAGCAAAGAAGCACATCAAAATTTATAAAAATACAGGAGCATAATCATAGCTACGCTGGTGCCAGCATACGTATCAATAAAGTACCCGACTATTGGTGCAGAAGTTCCTAATAATAATAATTATTATAATAACAATAAAAAATATAGAAAAAAATAGAAATTAGTTACATGTACTAAATAAATATAATTACCAATGGCGAACAAGCCGAACATTTTTTGGCGGCCGTAATCACCGCCATGTTGCTCTACCATTGTCAATACCACCGCGTCGAATAATGAAATTAGAACTGCCGGAAACAAGTCGGCAATGGCACGCAAAATAAAATACAGCCAAAACGTTACGTTTGAACAAACTGGTAACTCCAAAATGAGTCCATCTTTCGTCTGTAAATAAATTAGAGGTAGCATATTAAAGTCATCAGAAACATTAAAACAAATATTTTCAAAAAAAAAAAAAAAATACCAAAAGAATTATTAGTTTCCTTAGTAAATTGGGATAAAGAGATGTCTCTAGTTTTTATCATTGCCTTTATATTACACATATTCTTTAATTAAAGGTTGATAATTTTGTTTTTATTTTAATATACAATGTTTTGTTGAAAGTATCTATGATCCTTATAGTTAAGAGCTTAAGCCCATTATCTAACTAGCGTTTCTCAATTTTTTTTGTAACTTTCTCTCCCCAAAACGAAACCTAAATAAATAAATACATACTGAACACCTCAAGGAAATGAAAAAAATTTACATGAAAAAAGAAAAACCTCATCCATTACTAGTAGTGAACTTTGGACTAAATTTTTAATAAGTATATTTTAGTATTGTCTAATTAATGTGTTATTAATAAGTTTATTTTCTTAGAAAATATATATTCATTTGTATAAGTTGCCACTTTTTCTTCGACCCTGGCATGTCCCCACGACAGTCACAGTATGAGAAACCTTGACCTAACAAAATTAATCTAGAAAATTTGACAATTACCCAAAATAAATTAACAAATAATAAATATAATACAACAATAAGGATTCAGCTTTTCAACATAAGAAAAAACTGTTTTGAGACATGTGCTCTTCAACAGAGTGAAAACAACATTTTACCCAGTACCAGCTCTCAATATTAAATGAGTTGTTTTACTTTGGCAATAATAAAATCTCTTTGCAAATACAAATTAACCAAATACTTAAAAATTGTCTTAAATTTAGGACTAAAATTGAAAGTGACTTTACTTTTAAATAATTAAGTTCGAAAATTTTATCAACTTAGATATACAATGAAACCAAAAACTAAATTAAATTTAACGATTAGTTCTTACCACTTCCTCAACGCTACATATGACATGGCAGTTGGCACCCGAGTTGCAAGTCAAATTGGAAAAGAGAGTAGCCTCGGTTGAGTATGTAGAAATAGGAAAAGTGCAACAATCCGGGTAAGGTTCATACCAGGAACCATTTCGAAGAACTTTCTCCAGTCCTGAATTGATTTGAAAGAAAGACGTAAATTCGAAATCGTGGCAGTAAGTTCTGTCTTCTTTATGGAAACAGAGGTTAGGTTTGCGGGATTCGTTTAGCGATACTTCAGACTCGACAGTGATAAGTGTTTGTTAAATTTGGTTGATCATTTGAGTTGAGAGGGTAAAGAAATAGAACTACAGTGATAGTTTTCTAGTGCATTCTTGACGACAATTTTTATTCTGAAAAAAAAAAAATCATTATTTTTTTCCCCCCTTCTAGAAAAGATACAGAGAAATCATGGTAATTATTTAAACAGCAGAGATAAAGTAATAGTTATACTCAACGAGCATACTGTGCAAGGATTAGTGTCATTGACGTGGAAAGGATTTTTCGGGGGGGGGAGGGGGGCTGGATTTCTGCCTCTTTAACCTCCCTAATATATACCGGATGACGAAAATTGATGTTTGGGGGAAAAATTTAAGATTCTTTAGAATTTCCTTTTGAGTCTGCATGGGAGATGTAATGTATTAGAGATATGCTTAAAAGAATTAGTGAAAGGGGAAAAATTGCAGCTTTGGAGAAGTTTAAAATTATTATAAAAGATTATAAAATTATATTTTGTAAATTCATTTAACCTATTTAAAACATACTCTCTTCGCTCATGGCTAAAACATTCTTAATAATTATATTCATAACAGGCTTTCTTATTTGCAACTAACTTTGCATGATTACTTTGCAATCTAGTTTTGTGGCGATATCAGAGATTCAGTTATAAGAACCCAGGTAACAAAGACAATCTTGAGTTTGTAATATAGTTGTCGCCATCACTCACGGGCAGAGCGGTATTCAGGGAGGGTGTTAAACGCATTAAGAGTCACATCTAACGCATATGAGCACAGACGCAGCCCTTAAAGTGAAGAAGATTAAATTCAACAGAAAACACACAAGATTGAAGAGAATTCCATAGAACAGAGGTGGCTGGAAAGAAGGAAGCACCGCAGCGAGCAAGCCTGGAATTGCTAATGTCAACATAAAACTCCTGTGCAGACACAGCACCTCTTTCGCTACGAGGACGTTGTAAAGGTGGTGGTACGCGAGTGATCAGTTCCCTCGAGCACCCGAACTGCGGTACCTACTAT
>JABUQX010084376.1:22500-25000 GCA_015478945.1 Trachelipus rathkii
AATAACGGCTACTCGCTTAACGGCGTTTCGCAATAACGGCGCTCTTAACTACTCAGTGTTGTGCGGAAGGAAACGCATGCACGAACGAACAGACGCTATCGCCAAAATAGATCCAAACTTTGAAAGATCGTCAAAAGTTAATGCTGTCATAACAAATGCCATTGCATGTTATAAGCAACTTCTACTCGAGAAGAAGAGGCACTCTATGGGGACGAACTTCTTTGTTGTCATTCTTCAATAGAGCACCATCGCAACCTTCCACTGAAACGTTTGGCCTGCCATCAACCTCAGATTCTACACCAACTTCACTATCACCGTCGCAAGCGAAGGCGGTTGTTTTTAAGACTAGATGATGAAGGAATTCGCCAACATCCATTATTGCAGTCAAGAACAAAGAAGTGGCATCCTCAAAATAAAAATATTTGTATTTAAAATTTTATATTTCTATTTCTTTTTCAGTTGTAAATCATGTACTGTACGTACTAAATATATATTTAAAGGTAAGTGTAAATTTTCCTTTCAATCATTATGTTTTATAGTTAGTGTTATTCACACTTAATATATGTTAGAGCACAGTACTACGTAGTTTTGATTGCGAGCACTCGCGAGGCACAAGAAAAAAAAACTTAATTCACTTACCGGCGTTTTTCACTTTATTTGCCGTTATTGCGAAACTATATAGCATATATATATATATATATATATATATATATATATATATATATATATATATATATATATATATAATATACTATATATATTATATATATATATAACGAGAAGCGGTTTCGAAATATAATTTAAATATTCAATAATGTGTATATAATAATAATAATAATAATACTAGTAATAATAATAAAGCATAAATAAATAAATTGAAATTAAAGGGATATAGAAACAATAAGTATGTAATTACGATACTGTTAAATTTTTACTATACTGGCTGGCATTCGGAAAAAGCGATATCAAGTGTTGATTTTGAATATCAATAGTAATATCGATACTTTAAAATATCGATACCCGGCTTAATGTATATTGATGGACAAAATATTTAGCTTTATTAGCATTGATAATTCAATTGATTTATTAAATAATTATTTAAAAAACTAACTACTTTATTAAGGTATAACTTTGGTGAATTAAATGAAATCGATTGATGGATCGCGATAATATAATCGATTATTATTACAACAATGTAATAAACATTGAAACACTGATACAATAATTTTTAAATATTGATAAACGATTATCAGATTTCTATAACTGATTATTATTATTATTATTATTATTATTATTATTATTATTATTATTATTATTACTATTATTATTATTATTATTATTATTATTATTATTATTATTATTATTATTATTATTATTATTATTATTATTATTATTATTATTATTATTATTATTATTATTATTATTATTATTATTATTATTATTATTATTATTATTATTATTATTACTCATCTATTTAATTATCTAATAAATCTTTATGTTGATGGATTCATACCTCCGCCATTAATTAAAGCTTCATTTTGGCACTGATTTGAGGAGGCATCTGATTAGATGAGGTCAACATTTTTAATTCACTGTTCATCTGGACTCGACTCTGGAATAAATTTCCATGTAAATTTTTTGTCAAGGTTATAATTAAGAGAGGACAACAAATTTTAAAAAGAATGAAGAATCGCTAGGCTATGTCTGTAGCTGAAAAGGTGGCCGGGCCCCAGCCCAAGCGCCCTTTTATTTGCTTAATACGACAAGCAGGACATACAGTGGGTGACCCACACGGTTTTATATATATATATATATATATATATATATATATATATATATATATATATATATATATATATATATATATATATATATATATATATATATATATATATATATATATATATATATATATATATATATATATATATATATATATATATATATCAGGGGCGGCTCGTGACCTGGTTGCAAGTTTGTGCAATCACCACTATATACAACTAACTAGTGTACAACTGTTATTTATTATTTTTTATTCCTTAATATTTTTAATAGGATTAAATATTTAATAGATTAAATTGCATCTTATTATGATAACACTCCAATGAAGCGCAATTAAAGTAAAAAAACAAAAAAAAAACGTCATACAATTTTGATTAGTTTGCAAAAATATTTTGCAACGCATGATCTATGTATTAGGGACGAGAGGAGTGTGTAAGTACAAATAGAGCGCGAGCGCTTTTATAACGACAATTTTGTTTGCAAACAGAGGCCAAACTTTTTCTTTAAAGTGTACGAAACATTTTGAAAAGTTTTGTATTTTTTTTTATTTTCGTTCCATTTTTATAACATAATTCAGTTTGTGGCTGAATTGACAAAAGTGATAACGTTATTTATTTGTGATGCCTTAATTAATTTTAATATTGTAGTTCAATTAATTATCGCTTGTAAAATTTGAACACTGCCTAAAAATAAGAGGATTTAAAATATTTTAATTAGT
>JABUQX010084377.1:0-5000 GCA_015478945.1 Trachelipus rathkii
GTTGTACTTCGTTCAGTTTTAATTTGGGTGTTTAACCGTTTCCGCATTTATCGTGGAAAACGCTTTCGCGTTTTTCGTACGCCACTTCAGTTGTATTTTGGTTAAATGTTGCTGTGTTGGTATAAGATTAACGTTAATATGTTGAAGATGCTTGAAAAGAGTAAGATTAGGTTACGTGCTTACCATGTTAGTTACTTTACTGATGTTAAGTGTGGAACTTTGTTAATGTTGACTGCTTATTCCTGCTTAAGATGTGTTATGTTTGTCTTTGGGCATTATTTTCTTAGTTCAGTTGATGCTATGTTAGCTTTATTAATGTGGAAACTTTATTATATTAGCATACTTTCGGTCTGTATAGTAGTAATAAATGTTGTGATAAATTTTGCTAAATGTTACTATGTTGGTGTAAAGATTAACGTTAATATGTTGAGATAACTTGAAAAAGTAGATTAGGTTACGTTTGCATACCATGTTAGTTGGTGTTGAAATTTTGTAGTTGTTAATATTTAACAGTTTATTCCTGCTTAAGATGTGTTTGGTTTGTGATTAGTATTATTTTCTTAAGTTTAGATGATGCTATATTGAAAGCTTTATTAATGCATGAAAACTTTGTTACCGATAGCATGTAACGATCGCAACGATAATTAACCAATGTTGATAAATTTTGCTGTGTGTGGTGAAGTGACATTTTACATTATCATATTTGAATTTGAAAACCAAGCAAGAATCATAGGTATTGCGTAATGTTTAGAAAACGAACCAAACAAGAATCAATGGTATTACGTAATATTTCGAAAAGTGGGGGAGTTTGAACAATTTCTCGGCTTGTATTACAAAATGCTCTAGTGAAACAGGAATACATCAAACTTCGTACCATGTTTCCGTTCTGCTTTATGTGATAATTTGATTCACTTAATTGTGTTAGTATGAAACTTTGATGTGTAAATTAATTTGTTCGATCGTAGACATGTGGGTTTTAATCTATTAGGGCTTTATATTCCCTAGTTCGGATGATGTGTTAGCTTGTTGATGTTGAAAAACTTTGGTACGTCAACATGCAATGTTGGCAGTATTTTGCTAAATTTATTAAGTATTACTATGTTAATGTAAAAATAATAGTGATATTTTTAGAGATCTGTTTGAAAAAAAAAAATTGTGAATATGGTACGGGCTGTAAGCAACGTCAGTTACTTTCCTATTTTTAAGTATGGTGTTTTGTTAGGTTTGATGTTATACATTATATTCTTACATCAGGTTGTGTTATGTTAACTTTATCGTTGTCTAAACACTGTTGACTGCTGTTTTTACTGTTTTAGTTTATGTAAGTGTGAGATTTTTACATTATAAACTCTCAGACAAGAAATACAGTAAAAACAAAAAGTTTTAAAAGAAACTCAGAGTTAAAAATCAGGAATATAAACCAAACTAAAGTTTTAGAGAGGCTGAATTAAATAGCTAAAGTTTTTTCTAAAACAAAGTTTTAGAAATAAGTTAATAAAATAAGTTTTCAACAAAGAAAAGTCTATGAAAAACTATTATATTTTGCTGTTCTTTACTATTATTAATATTAGAACTTTAGGCAAGTGGTTTAGTGTTTGCATTTAATGTTTAGATATATAGGATTGATCTTCTTACACATTCTATTCTATATCAGGACCATATTTCTTATTAGCTATTAGTGTGAAACTTTCTTATATAACATATATCAAAGTTGATATAAGACCTCTTACTATATATATTTGTAGTGTTATCAGAAACTTGGCTGGGTCAGCAGATCAATAGATCAGTACTGACAATTCAGGATTGGATGGTAAAAGGAGAGACAGGGTGGGCTGATTTACTGAATCAGTGATTTTACAGCTTTTGAACATATATTTGTTTTTTTTACGTTATAAACTTGAAAAGGTGTAAAATTTTTAGTAAAAAAAGTTTTAAAGAAATAAAGTTAAAAATTAAAAGTTTTTTTAAAAATAAACAAAAGTTTTTTAAAACAAAAAGTTTTAAAGAAATAAAGTTAAAAATAAATAAAAGTTTTTTAAAACAAAAAGAAAAAAAAAGATGTGAAAGGCTACGTTCTATATGTTTTGCTAGTTGCTTGACTGTAAGTGTGAGACTTTGTTAATGTTAGCTGTTTATTCGTGTTTAAGGTATGTTAGGTTTTTCGGTGTATGTTATATTCTTGGTTCAGACTATGATATGTTAGCTTTGTTAAGCCAAAAACTTTGTCACGTTGGCATATATTCGTTGATCAATATGATAATTAGGGACGGTGATGATAAATATTACAGTGTTAATACGAAAATAGTAATGATATGTTAAATAATAATTTTGAAAAAAGATTATGAATAGATATACGTATTGTATGCAAATGTCAGTTACGTTACTGTTATTAAGTATGGAAGTTTGTTAATGTTAGCGATTTGTTCGTGTAAGATGTATTAGGATTGTGAGTGTACATTATATTCATATTTTAGTTCAGGTTTATGATATGTTAGCTTTATTGATGTAGATTCTTTATTTGCGTTAGCATACTGTTAATTGAACAAGTAAGATACTTACACAAGGTTGTGATAAATTTTTGTTAAATGTTACTATGTTAATGTAAAAACCTCAGTTATATGTTAGAAAAAGTGTAAGTAGGTTACGTTCTGCGCTCAATGTTAGTTACTTTACTGTTGTTAAGTATGGATGTTTGTTAATGTTAACTGTTTATTCCTGTTTAAGATGTGTTAGGTTTGTGAATGTACGTTATATTCGTAGTTCAGATGATGCGATGTTTGCTTTATTGATGTGAAAACTTTGTTACGTTAGCATATATTCATTGATCAGTATGATATTTAGACAAGGTTATGATAAAATTTTGTTAAATATTACTGTTAATGTAAAAATATCAGTGACATGTTAGAAAAAGTGTAAGTAGGTTCCGTTCTGCACTCAATGTTAGTTACTTTACTGTTGTTAAGTATGGATCTTTGTTAATGTTAGCATATATTCATTGATCAGTATGATAATTAGACAAGGTTATGATAAAAATTTGTTAAATATTACTATGTTAATGTATAAATGTCCAGGATTGAGGAAGGGGAGGAGGTGGGTGGTTTGGTTGCGGTTACAGGTTGGAGTATAAAATGTTTCATAGTTATAATGTAAGAAAATGTGAAAGTTACATTAGCACAGCTATTAAGCTTATATAAAAAAAAAATAGCACCAAGTTATTATTATATTACTCTAAAATATGACGCCAGATAACAGTCATGATGGGAGGTGTGAGGGAGGGAGGCTAGGAGGCTGGGGTCAATAGATCATAGATGGGGAGGGTCAGGAGGCTTGGGAGGCTGGGAAGGAGGCCGAGAAGGCTCAAGAGGCTCAAGCTCAAGAGGCTTTTGAGGGTGTTTGATTTATATAAAAGAAGTAAATTTTTTGTTATAAACTTAAAGATAAAAATGTGTTTATTTTATAATTTATTAATTCTTAAATAAAATTTTAATTTTAAATTTTTAATTTTTTTTAAAAAGTTTTAATTTTTAAAAAAATTTTAATTTTTAAAAAAAACTTTCATTTTTAAAATTTTAATTACCACTTTAATTTTTCTTTTTTTTTTTGTTTTCTGTATCGAGGATACATCATAAGAAAGATGTATACCAAGTTTCGTTGTTCTACGCCAATATTTCAGTTTTGTGGGGCTGGTGACCCCCCTTTGGGATGTGAACGGATATTTAACCCATATATGATATGGGTACTAGATATGAAAGGTATATCCCGAGTTTCATCGTTCTAGGTCAATATTTCAAGTTTGGGGTCCCAGAGACCCCCATTTAGGCTGTGTACGGTTATTTAATATATGATGTGAGTACCTTATATGGTAGGTGTATACCGAGTTTCATCGTTCTAGGTCAATATTTCAGTTTTGTGGGGCCGGTCCCCGAATTTGGTCAAATCAGTCATTTACCCCATATACATCTAGATACAACCTAAAGGCTGTATTCCAAGTTTCGTTGTTCTATGTCAATATTTCAGATTTTGGGGTGAGTATCCCGTCTGGGGCACCCACAGTCATTTTACACCCAGGGTCATCTAAGATACATCCTCAGAAGGTTGTATACCGAGTTTCATCGTTCTAGATCAATATTTCAGTTTTGTGGGGGCCGGTCCCGGAATTTGGTCAAATCGGTCATTTACCCCGGATACATCAACCTAATAAGGCTGTATATCAAGTTTCGTTGTTCTATGTCAATATTTGAGTTTTGTGGGGCTGGTCCCCGTCTGGAGGCACCCACAATTCATTTACACCCCGGGGTCATCTAAGATACATCTCAGAGGTTGTATACCGAGTTTCATCATTCTATGTCAATATTTCAGTTTGTGGGGCCTGTCCCCGAATTTGTCAAATCGGTCATTTTACCCTGTACATACATCTAAGATACAACCTAAAAAGGCTGTATATCAAGTTTAGCGTTGTTCTATGTCAATATTTTAGATTTTGGGGTGAGTACCCCGTCTGGGTGCACCACAGTCGCGCTACACCCAGGGTCATCTAAGATACCATCCTCAGAGGGTTGTATACCGAGTTTCATCATTTGTCAATATTTCAGATTTAGTGGGGCTGGTCCCCGAATTTGGTCAATCAGTCATTTACCCCATTTTACCCCGTATACACCTAAAAAGGTTGTATATCAAGTTTTCAGCTTTCTACATCAATGTTTAATGTTTGGGGTGGGATCCTTCTGGGGATCCTAGACACCCTATACGGTCTTATAACCATCATATTCGAACTCTACGATCTCGATAACCCATATAAGGACACCAACATTGTTGTTATACGAATGTTTATTAACTCGGCTCCGCAGTGGCTCCAGCACCGGAGCCGGAGCCAACTCCTCAGATTCACATATCAAGTATTTCTAGAAACTCAAGTCTGAATCCTCTCACCAACAAATTTCAGCCTATTACGAACACTTTGATTTTTAAGTTGGGGTGGGGTCCCCCTTCGGGGGACAGAC